>JANBPO010001168.1:277722-342844 GCA_024336825.1 Amorphophallus titanum
GTACAGTCTACAGAAACGAAACATATCCAACGTCGAGTGAACACTCAGCCCGGCGAGTTGGCAACTAAGAACCTCTATGCTCCACTCCCGTACCTCGAGGAAGAACCACTACACCTAAAAAGTAGGGGGTGAGCCTAATCTCATTGGCTCAGTAGGGGTCCCGCGGAACCCCAATCATAAAACAACAGCGGTACAGGGAAGCATCACTATAGTAGGAGTAGCAACGACAATAATAACCACAACGACACAAAGGGAACAGCTGTACACGGGTCTTTAAGCATGGTAGCCGATGAAACCACGGTACTACAACTACTCCTACTGGAACAGAAACCAACACCCCGATCCCTAGGTTGGGGGACCACCAGCCTACAAACCACCCTGGTCACGCCACCATGGGAACCATCACGACACCTCTGTCGTGGAGGTCTGTCCTCACAGACGAAGGCCCACTCCGAGACCACGCTATTCGGAAACACAATCATGACCTCGCTATTGTGAACCCTACACTGTCTAGGGAGAACCATCGATAACGCTTACCGAAACCCTAGACCTTTACATCGGGAAAACACCCAAAACTGCACGCAAAATCACGTCTCACAAACGAGAAACGAAAACCTGGGTCACGAGAATCTCACGTTATATGACGGGAGCACAACCCACTAGAAGCAAGGTCAGATGCATCCACTGACGACTTGCACCGCGCCATAGTGTCTCCTTACACGCTCCAGGTGGAAATTGAGACAAACACCAAGTACCATGAACAAGGACTAGTTGGGGTCGTGCTCGTCAGTGCGGGTCCGACGCCCCCAACCACATGTGCACACACAGACTATGCGCTCTAGATCAGGCCCTCTAGCTAGTTTTTCCCCCAGTCTGGATGCAGGCTGTAAAGACGAGGAGCCCTATGGTAACCAGCCTAAAAACTCTCTCTTTAGGTCACGCTCACCACCACTCCCAAGTGGGTCTGCATATGCGTGCATAGGAAATCTACGACTAGTGGACGGGTCACTAACGTGAACTTCGAAAGTCACGCACGCACCCATCGCGGGCAACACAGAGTACCAGGTGGCTCAGGGCCACCAACTCGGGACAACCATCTAGACCTAATAGACCCAAGGGTCCTTGAGTCACGCGACTCGGGTCAAGACCATCGTACAGGGACATCTCGATGCCCTCAATCGACCCTACTCCTAAGGTCAAAAATCACGGTACGATAATTCACAAGGCCGTTCACAACCGCCGAGACCATTCCCTCATAAAGGGAACTCAAGAGACTCCGGCCCCAGTCTGGGTTACTGGAGTCACAGTTCAAGGGCCATATGCTTGGCCCGCATGAAAAACACCTTTCGGAGAAACACACGACGTACGGGAATAGTCCTCGCACCCATGCCGATACGCAGTTGTAATGTCCTAGATTTTTCAGATATTTTTCGGATCTGGATCTGTGAGTTTTGGATCAGTTTCGGGACTCCTGGAGCTTGTTTTGTGATTTCTGCGTGTTTTTCCTGGCGAACCTGCGGAACCCTGTGTAGGGCACTCCGATGCATTCACCTACTCCGGGATGGTACCATTGCGATCAACGTGTTTCGAGGATCTGTCAAACCTCCCCAAATCACCCTGAAGAGGGCTCTTGAAGGAAGGTCTATGGATGGGGCTGCTTATGATGGGCCAAAGCCGGCTAGGAAGGAGCATGGGGTGCTGTAAAGGTTGACCACTATCCCTGGGCACCTGAGCTCCAGCCCTTTGAGAGAGGTAAGTCAACACAATTTCATTTAATTTATTCAATTTCTTTAAAAATGCTTATATTCTTCCTCTCTTCTTCTCTCTCTTTTCTTCTTTTCCATCACCCCAGCTTCTCCCCGGCCCTAGGTGCTATTCCACCTTGAAGTGGATGGCCCCCATGATTCGAGAGCTCCCTATATCAGTGACATCTATCCTTAGATCCTGGCACTTGCATCCTCTATTAATTTTTGCCAAAATTTTTCCCAAACTTTCATTGGATTGGCACAACATCATGGCCCTAGTGGAGATATGGCATCCTCAGACACACACCTTTATCTTCCCATCCTTTGAGGCCACCATTCTGTTAGAGGAGGTAGAGACTTATCTATCCCTTTCCAAATCTAAAGTCGGTGAGGAAGACTTAGTTTGCCACATGGTTGCCCCTATCGATCCTACCCTCATTCTTGGGGAATTTCTACCCAGCATCAAGGACATCCGCACCATAGTTGGCCCACGCCACATCCATTTGTTGCCCCTGAGCCAGTGGGTCATAACTCATTGTAAGAATAGGTGTGGGTGGGATGAGGCCATAGCTAAGGCCATTTCCATTTGCTTGTGCGAGGCCATACTCTTCCCTTCTGCTGACCATGTCCTGGACATTCCCATCCTTAGCACTATTAGTGGACTATGGCAGGTTCTTTCCATTTCTCAGGCCGTCCTCGTTTACCTATATGAGGGTCTTAACTCAGCTGCCCTAGGGGGTCCACTCTTTGGCTCTTTGATCCTTCTAGAGTGCTGAATGGGGGTCAGGTTGAAGTTCACACCTAGGGAGGATATTAGTTATATTAGCCAGATCTTTGGGAGACATCCACTTTTCTTCATTGGTGGCGCTTTCAGGTTTTCTCAGCAGGTTGAACGTAGGACTGCAGAAAAGAAGACTAGGGATGAGTGGCACCTCTACATCAACACTCTGCCCCTAGACCGGTTCATGATGCGCCCATCCTTCCTCCACGGCACCACCCTCAGGCTTCCTAGGAGACTTGGGCTTGACTTGAGGCTTGTGGGAGACACCACCTTGGCGATGTACAGCCCCCACAGGTGCTTCTTATAGGTTGGGCTACCCCGCACTACAGTTCCGATGCTATCTCATCTTCTTGCACTACAGGTGAGGAGACTCGAAATAGAGGAGGATGAGTAGGCAGTCAGAAGTGCCTTGATCATGTGGGAAGTCAGCAGGGTGTGCACCCTATCAGCTGAGGTGATGGAGCTTTAGGAGGAGTATCGGGCATACGTGAGAGAGTTGCGAGAGATTCGACCTGCGGGGATGCCCGATTGAGGATTGAGTGATTTCCTTTCCCTATGATGTAAAGAAACCCATGGATTGATATGCTTAATTTTGAATAAAGAAGTGGAATGCTTTGATTGAATAAAGTGAGGACTTGGCCTTCTCTTTTGTATGATTGTGTGGATTGAGGTGGTTTTTGGGATGTAACGTGACCTAAGAAAGGACTGCCTAACGGATTAGACGGTCAACACTTGACCGCCAAATTAATAAACATGGCTTTGGATAGACTGCTCAATGAATAGGTAATAGGGATTCAGAATGAAGGATCCTCAGGGAGTAAAAAAAATAAAATGGTCTATCGCGTGACCGTTAAGAACTTGAAACGGTGATAGAGGGACCGTGTATTTATACAACGGTCATATGCAGACCATATATCCATGAATGCAAAGAGGAATGAGGAGGCTTGTGAATGATGATGAAGGCGGCCTTGTAGGAACCGTTCAGATGAAGAATACGGCCATTCGGTGACCGTGGAGTGAGTGAAAATGGTCGCCAATTGACCGTGTACCTAGAGATGTTGGAAATGCCTTCAGACCTGTCCCTGCACTCATGCTTAAATAAAAAAATAGGTTAAATCTATTTTAGGCTTAACCCCTTTGCCTGTAGTAAGTGAGGGAATGACCATTTCTAAATTTTTAGTTAAAGGGGTAAGCCTTGTTAAATAGGTAAAATGACATGAAAGAAAAGGATGCAATGCATGCCATGAAAATGTAAATCATGATGGTGATTTTTTTATTTTTTAGATGGGAAGAAGCAATTAGGGGGGCCGGGTTGTGATCCCAGAGAAAACCCTCTGATGCTTAAGTTAGCGATGCTAAGAGCCAAGTGTGAGAAGGAGGCAGAGGGGGTGAAGGGCACAAGATTGCTCCTCACTAGTGAAGTGGCTAGAGTTGGCTTACCTTTCCAGAGAGTTCTTCTAAATTTTCACAATGGCTCATTACCTTTTTGGAGCAGGGGAAGCGTGAGGGCCTAGGGGCATTACGTCTTGGGAGGACTCTTTCCCTTCTCTTATCTCCTGAACTCCGTGCTTGTCATCCACAGCGTAACATTCGCCTGGATAGATGCCCAGTTGCAAGGTATTCGTCCCATATCCATGAGGAGTCTGGGAGGCAGGGCCGATCGGTAGCTCCCTATTTAGCCCGGGAGTAGGGTTGTTCATCTCCCTGTGGCCGGTTACACTCGGTCGCCCTTTGGGCTCTCCCTATGCATGCGAGGTATAATTATTCAGACTCCCGAGATGGAAAACTAAACAAGCTGTGTTGATCTGAATGAGTTGGGCCATATTGGGCTGCATATTTTTTGGGCCACGAATCTACCCCTCTCCACTTGCCCCCTACTCTCGAGCCAGGAGACGAGCTCAGAGAGTAGAGTATAAGAAGATTGAGGTCATGGCTCAGATAGGGGATAAGCTGTTATGAGATGTCCCTGTTTTGATTTTAGGGGCCATTAATGCGGCTACCCTAGCATATGGAGGCTCGAGCGTAATGATGATATACTGTACGTCGGTTTGAGCACATTTTCTTGGAGTTTGAAGGGTCACGGTGGTTCTTCTCAGGGTCATTTAGGACTTGTAAGTACTCCCCATGCTTACACTTCATGCCTCCTCCGTTAGGGTTTTCTCTCCTTTTTCCACTTTCATGAGCACATACTAAGATTTATGTGCCGAGCAGGTGATCAGAGAGAGCAAGAGATAGACAAGGCTTTCACAGAGCTAGTAGAGATCAATGCAGAGGCCATTCGTCAACTTTCTCTCCCTATCAACTCATCTAGTTCTAGCATTTCTCCACATTCTCTTCAATCTTCCATGGTGGAGTACAACGAAGAAGTCAGAGGCCAGGAAGTTGAGCAAGGAGCAATAAGCTCTGCTCCGACGCTCACCCGTCATCCCCGCAGTGAGTTGACCAAACTAGAGGTAAAAGAACTCAAAATCCGCTACCAACTCCCCTGGCGGTACTACTTCTCTCCAGCTAAACCCTATGAGTCGACTCTAGATAACCAATCGGGCCTTTTCTGTAGCTACCTTCTGGCCTGAAAGTGTGGCTTTCATCTTCCTCTCCACCCCTTTGTTGTTAATCTGTTGGAGTTTTACCAATTGGCTCCCGTCCAGCTGGTCTCCAACTCTTACACTTTTATTTTCTCCTTCATTATCCTCTGCTGCATTTGCGGCCTCACCGCATCCTTCGACCTCTTTCTCACCTTCTATGAGCTGAAGGAACATACTCAGGCCAGAAAGGGCTTCTTTTTCCTTCAGGCCAAGAGAGGGATGAGTTGTGTTACCCTCTCCCCTCGGGACTCCTCACATAAGGGGTGGAAGACCCAATATTTTTGGGTAGGGTTCAACAAAGATTCTAGTT
This sequence comes from Amorphophallus titanum, assembly GCA_024336825.1. Taxonomy (NCBI): domain Eukaryota; kingdom Viridiplantae; phylum Streptophyta; class Magnoliopsida; order Alismatales; family Araceae; genus Amorphophallus; species Amorphophallus titanum. The sequence continues at coordinate 283,144 of JANBPO010001168.1, forward strand.
GGAATTTTCCCATCCTGCCAAGTTATCAACCCGTGCTCCCTGCGAGGCACTCAGCAGTCTCCTTGGAGATCGAGGAGGAGATTAATATTCTTTAGAGTCATCGACGGTCGATCGTGGAGCTAATGTCAGAGGCCCACTTTCAGCGCTACAGTCACCTCTCGTTGCTTCCTGGAGGTAAGGACTCTGGACGCTCAGTTACATGGATCATTTAGCCAAGCCTTCTCCTGAAAATCCTCCTTTAATTAATAGAGCCTCTCCACAACGCTGACGAGGATCGTCCAATGCCTTCGAAACTTGAAATCAAAGAACAAGCGATGGAAGTTGCCCGAGATGCCCCTCTGGTCACCGAAGGCCCCTCCTTTGCCCGAGACAAGGGAAAGCAGATCCTTCCTAGGAGGATCTAAAGCGATGGGGGTCCAAGCACAAAGACCCCAAGGAATAGCTAATGTTGGCCTCGATGAAGGCAATGACCACCGAGCAGAGCAGGTGGAAGAAGGTGAAGGCTCCTCACGTGGCAGAGAAGCCTTTAAGCGAGGCCACCCATCGCTCACCATCACCAATCCCTCCGGGGAAGGTGCCAGCTCTGGCCGAGGGGACCATTGCCGAGCGCTGGATATGGCACTTCATATATATCAAAGGAGGACATGATCATCACCAGCCCTCTCTGCCAGCCTTACTTCGATCAATTGTTCCACCATCAGCTGGTTCACCATAACTGACTCTGCTAGTTGAGGGCAGAGGTGGTCGGCATGAATTAATTGTGTGGCTGGAGCTACAACATGAGGTTGCAAAGGCTCTGATGGGAGAGCTTGCCGCTGCATTTGAAGAAGTGTTTGTTGTGTTGGCTGAAGCCATTGGGAATAATGCTGGGGAGTAGCCCAGTTCTGCTCAACAGTTTGTATAACGACCGGTGAAGGAGCACTTGTGGGGTTGAAACCTCCCCGTGACGGCTCGGCTCGTGCCCTCAGTTGCTCGAGTACTATAGTATGCTCAGTATTTTCATTTAATTATTTTTTCAGTAGTTCTATCTCCTACTGGTACTTCTGCAGCATCATCAGGACGACGGGGTCCTTAGATGTGTCGTTACTGATGCCTTCGAGTGTGCTGCTGGAGGCACACTTAAATGGAGGAGATGGGAATACTCCTTGTGTAGATGCCACTACTTTGGTAGTGACAGTAACGATGTCTTCATCAGCAATCTGCTTACTCTTAGCGGCCTGCAATAGTTTAGTGGTAATTTTGCCCTATCTTATCATCAGGACTTTTCTTCTAGTGATCTCAATCGGCTCTTCTTGTTCATTCGGTAGGGTGCCATGCTTGTTCATTACCCCTATCATATTGCAGGTAAGGATTTGCATCCTTCTATTGCACTTCCTGACTCCCCTTCGGGCCTGATGGGAGAAAGTTGACTTTTCATATATAGAAGTTCTTTTCATCCTTCCATTTTATGGAGGCCTTTCAAGGCTTCTAGCTTCGACTCGTCTCCCTTCTTCATTCACCACCACCGATGACATTTTATCTTTTTCTTCCTCTTCAGCCTTGACGGCAAGAAGCGACCTTTACTAACCCACGAGAAGAATTCCAAAGCTATGGAAATATTCTCGGACCATCCTAATCATACCTTCTAGGTTGTGCTTTACAGGGATGGCAGAAGGCAGCGCTTGGATTCGGGCCGACGGCATGTGTAAAACCCGTGTTAGTTTGGCCACTTGATTAAGACCCTTCAAATATTTAAAAATGTCGGCCTATCTTGCATAGGCCCTGACAGTGGATGGAGGAGTTGTAGCTACGGCTTCCTCTGCATGCATAATTTTGTTGTCCCCTCTCCTAGGGACATCAATAGAAGTATTGAAGTTCTTCAAGACTGGTGCAGCATCTCGGGTCCTCTTGGGAACCAACATTTGCTTGAATTTTAATAAGTTAGGGTTGACTTCTCTTGCTTGTTGTCATCAAAATTAACCCTCTGGCTTGCTAGCACTTGGGAGGTGTTATGGGTGGGGACGGTTGGGATGACTCGGTCTGGCAGAACTTCGGCATTGCGGCCATTGAAATAGACTCGGACGCCCTCGATCAACATAGATTTCCCAGACGCTGACAATCGGCCACGGGGAGCAGCAACAATTCTCGCTCTGCAGCTCTTCTTGTTTCCCCCAACGGGCTTCTTCTTTTGTACCCCAGTGGGGCGGGTAGCATGGTGAACATGATGGCTCACTATCACTGGACTCTTCAGCAGAGTTTTGTTAATCTGGCCCTCACTTTGGCAGGCCGGAGCTTCATCATTCTTCAGCCTCACAAGTTCCGGGCCCTCCTCGTGTAAAAGATCCATGAATGCAACTCCCAGGAAGTTGGGGATGCCAACAACTGGGGGAAGTTGCCAAAGATAGTCAGTACGAAAAGGTAGCCGTACGCAGCATGGTCGGCTACGATCTGGGGGCCGAAGGAAAGTCTAGACAATTCGCTTATCATCGCTCGAACCTACAAAAGGGAGAAACAAGATGAACGAATAATTGATATCTAAAATATTTGAGGTATGGCCCCATGGTCTCTCTATTTTGGTGAAAAGATGAAGGGAAGTTGAGCGCCAATTTGGTGGAACGATATAAAAATGCATAGGCGTGCCAGTCACATATGTGACAAATTTATTGTGTGCTCGATCTTACTTGGTCAGACGAATGTGAGGCTCGTGTCGGGACTCAAAACTTGCCGTACCGTAAAGGTTACAGCGTTAATTACGTCCCTCTGAAAGAGGGACAACCCTTGACTCATCGCCAAAATAGAAGAACCATGGGGCCCCTGAAAGATGTGATTGGATGCAAGCATACAATAAGACATGTATTTCTATTACTATTTAATACTATGTTAATAAATGAAGTAGTTAATGGTGGGCATTATCTGGCCTTGACCTTTCCAATTCGGTTGCTAATAAGACTTGTGGAATGTGGAATGAGTATGAACATTTTGGTGGTAACCTTGACCAAAGGTGCCTCTACCCAGGCCCTTCTGTGGAGGTTTGGTAGTTTTGGCCTTGAGGTTATCTTGGACTCTGACTTTAGCAGATTGGCCCCTAGCCTGGCTTTTGATCTGAGGTGGGGAAGTATATGGGCACGATTCTCTAGACACCTCTATCTTTCCTTTGCCCTTGTCCTTGGCACTGGGTTTAGTTTTCTCAATATTTTCATTTTGTTCTTATTATGACTTTCTCCAGAAGTCATTTTTATTAGGGGTTGAAGTGTCCCCTTTTCTGCCACAAAGGAGATGGTTCTAACATCAAACCTCTCCTTATTAGTTGGGTTGAAACCCAAACCTTCCTTTCTGAAATTACCTTTTGTTCCCAAGATGACATTCAGATTTTCTGTACCTTGTGCCATGCCTTCAAAGGAGTTTTGTTTGTCTTTATTTTCTTTTTCTAAGTTTTCTATTATCTTTTTCATCTCCTTGTTTAGACCATTGACATCATTGTATTTTTCAGTAGCAATTCTTGTTTCTTCTTGAAATTCATGAATTTTCATTTTAAGTTCATCAATGGTTTTCTACAGGTTCTCATTTTCATTTTTCAAATCATTTATCATGCTTTTACTACATTCAGCTTCATCGAGGGAGTTTTTCAGCTCAGCATTTTCAGTTTACAAACATGCAATTTTATCAGACAAAGAAGAATCATTAACTAATGAATTTATTTTATTTTTCAAGTGTCTGTTCTCCCTATACATGTCTTCATATTTTTCAAGAATTTCAGCATAAACGTCTTCCCATTCATTCTGTGTAAAATTGTCAAATGGGGAAGTTACCTCATCATCACTTTTTGCCATCAGACAAATCCTTTCTTCTTTCTCACTGTCAGAGGAGCTGCTCTGACTTTCTTCTTCTTCATCGCTCCAGGTGCTGACCATAGCTTTTCCCTTTTTGTTCTTCCACCTGGGCTGCTTCTCTTTGAGCTCAGGACACTCTGCCTTGAGATGTCCTACTTTCCTGCAATTATAACAAATAATGGCATCAATTTTCTTTGCAGGTTTCGACTTGTGTTTGGGCTGTCTTTTTTGAGAAAGGTATTTTCTTCTCAGCCCTTTCCCTTCTTTCCTCAGGAACTTCTTGAATTTTCTAGTCATCATAGCAAACTCATCTTGATCTTCCTCAGAACTAGTACAGTTGTACTCACTGGATGACCCTTTGCTAGTATTGGCTTTAAGTGCTAAGGGTTTTCTCCTCTTCTCAGACTCATCCACCTTCTTAAGGTTCAACTCATATGTCATGAGAGAACCAATGAGCTCATCTACAGTGGTTTTAGCTAGGTCCCTAGACTCCTCAACTACAGTGGCCTTGGTGTGCCAGATGGGTGTCAAGGACCATAGAATCTTTTTGACCAGCTCATGCTCACTGTAGGTCTTTCCTAGACTTCTCAAGCTATTGGTAATAACATTCAGGCAGGCATAGATTTTAGATATGGACTCCTCAGGCTTCATTTTGAAAGTCTCGTATGCAGAAACTAACATATTAGCTTTTGTTTCTCTAACCTGAGACGTCCCTTCATATATGATCTCTAACTTGTCCCACATTTCCTTCGCGGTGGTACAGGAAGACACTCTGGAGAATTCAGTGGGATGGAGTACACACTGTATAACATTAATGGCACCCCAATTTAAAGTGGACTTTCGGATATGCTTCTTAGTCCAGAACTCTTCATCTGGAGACAAATCGAATGGACCCTTACTCACGACCTTCCAGATCTCATAATCCTTAGCATAGAGAAAAACTTGCATCATATTCTTCCAGTAGGTAAAATTGCTACCATTAAAGAATGGTGGCTTACTAGTTGAGTGGCCCCCAACTATCAATCCTTTAGCATCCATATCTACTCTCCGGGATGTGAGGCCCTAAGGGAGAGTTAGGCTCTGATACCACGTGATGAAATGGATGGATACAAAGATCTAAAGGGGGGGTGAATAGATCAGCCCTCAAAAACTTGATCTACAGCAGACTGACAAGATGCAGAATTAGACGAAGACTACTACAGAGATGAATTAAACTATCAAAGAGAAAATGCTATGGAAGATAGCATAGAATAAAAATGAAATGACCATCTGGTGTAGAACATTGTATTAGAACCATAAACTGATGTGTGCTTCTGAATATCCGAATTTCGTGAAAACATTCTATGGGTTCAACAGGCGGCAAAGAGATGCTTCGGTCAATGACCTAACTAATGAGGTTGGCTTCAAAGTCAACACCTCTGCTTTCTGGTTGAGGAGCCGATTTTCAGACTCAACCTATGCAATCTCACCAATTCTTGGTTGACGGTGAAGAGTTGCCCTTCCTAGTCGACTTTTTGCTTGCCTTTGTCTTTTGCACGTCCGAGAGTTGTCAAAGCAGGTTCCCCGAAGTATAAGGAAGCGTTCGCCAAATGGCACTCGTCAGGGTGGAACAAAGCTTGGTCTGCGAAGACAGTATGCTGCTCTCCTCCCTTAGCATATTTGAGGCACTGGTGTAGAGTTGAAGGGACGACCCAAGTTCGTGCAGTCATGGCCTTCCCAACAACACCATGTAAGATATGTCGGCATTGATAATGTAGAATGTCACTTGGGTGACGAAATTGCCCATGGCGAGCTTGACCTCGACCCTGTCGAGAGGATCCTCAGAGTCCTGGTTGAATCCAGAAATCTTGACCGCGTTCACCTTTTGCAAGACGTCAAGTACAAAAACTGAAAAGTCTTAAGGGGCAAGATGTTGATGGCCGCTCCGGCGTCGATCAGAATACGATTTACATCGCGCCCATTAATTGTCCCTCATATAAAGGGCAGTTGTGACACGGAGAAGACAAAAGTAGATCTTTATCCGTGAACATAATGTTGGCTGCAAATATCTCATATGCCTGGGCCTGTAATTCTGCAACATGGGCTTCATAGGCCTCCGGATCTTAAAGTATCTTGATGAGAGCTTCTCTTAGGTCTTTGCTCCAAGCAATTGCTTCCCAAATGATGGCATTTGTCGGAAACCACTTAATATGGTAAATGATCTTGCGATCCGCCTGAGCACGGGCTTTGTCAAATAGCGGGATAATCTCTGCCAACGTCTTCGGCGCTCCACGTGACTACTCTGGCTTAGAAGAACGCTCCTCATCCTGACCATCTGCTTTTTGATGGAACAATGGTGCCCGAGATTCTTCCAGAGATAGCAAAGGCTCATTAGATTTGCCCTTATCAGATAGGCCTTCTTGATCGTCAGGCTGGTCCATGGTGGAAGGACCTTGTTGCTCTGACGCCTTATGCTAAGAAGTCAGGTATAAAGGGGACACCACCCAGTCTCCTAGTTTCTGGGAAAGGACCCAAACCCTCTGAGGAGTCGGGTATAAAGGGGATACCCTGTACTTGGGTTTACGAGATGGGGCCCGATTCTTCTCCCCTGAACAATATGACTCGGTCCAGAGTTAAAGGACCTTCATGTCCCCGACCTCGGCCTCTGGCACGACCTCAGTTGTTCGTCACCGAACGACGCTGATATGTTGCCACGGGGGGATTGCCCCCGGGCTGCCGGCCGTTTCGCCTTCTCCGGAAGGGGAATTTATGTTATCGGGCGGCGGGATCGCCACCATATTGTAGGAGAGTTCTCGTAACATTTGCTCCAATGCCTCCATGGTGAGCTCCTCATCTTTGTAAAGTAGGGAAAGCTCCTCGGGAATCGAAAACTCTTCACCCCCCTCCAGACGGTGAACCATCCCACGGAGCCAATGAAGGAGCCAAGCTTTATGCCCAAACTTCTCCCAGAGAATGTATTTATCAAGAGTGACAACCCTGGTGAGGCGAGGGGGAGTATACTCCTCCAGCTCATCTATGAGCTTCTATAACCGTTGCAAAAGAGTTGGCTCCTTGGAGGCTTCTATAGCCGTTACTTGCTCGACTTGTTTCCTTAGCCTCCTCTTTAAATTCTTCTTCCGATTTCTTGAGACGCGCAACCTCCTGGGTAGAAGGTGAGATTGGCTTTGGCGGTTGGACTGATTTGCCCTCGACATTTTGTTTTCTGCCTCGGGCCAGCTCCTTAGGAGTCTTGGTTCCCGGTTCTTTCTTGGAGCGACCCTAATCTAGTCACCCTCCTCCGATTGCACCTGGAAGGTGGCACTGATCGCCTGGACAATTATTTCTGACGACAGCTCCCAAAACTCTCCGAGGCCACAATGGAGCCCTTGGGGTGATTCCACAAGTTTTGTTTTAGTTGGTGATTTTGCCTGCTCGAGCTGCTGAGGTCTGTCTACAATTGTCAACCTTGTTGGCTTGACACGGAATTGAGATTTGGCTATGGGCTTCCTCGTCTTGGCATTGCCTTTGTTGCTTGGCTGAGGGCTCCCACCTACAGTCATGTCGGGCTGACTTAGCTTGACAATGGGCTTGGAGCCTCCTCCTATGGCTTGGCCTTTTGGGCTCTGGGCCTTAGGCCTCTTGTACTTGGCCTTGCGGGAGGGCCGCAGAAGCAATGGCGAGTCTCTAGCCACATGCCAACAAGCAGGCCAAATAAATCACTTCATATCGCAAGACGCCATCCTCCGAGAGCCACAAAGCTAGCCAGATAGTAGGCGAAGTACACCGCCAAGTATGTGAGGGGAGGCAGCCCCCTCGAATTCCACCCCTGTGTAGGTGCAGGTAGATGGCGTGGATGCTGAGGGAGGTCTATTTTGATTTCTCTGCACTTTTCTAAGGTCACGCCAGACCGAGCAAATTCCTCGTGGAAGTAGAACGGGCCATTATAGAAATGGCTTATCCACGCGTTCAAAGTCACCCTTAGGGTGCGAGGGGTCCGTTTTGTTCCAACCCAGGCCAAGTCCCTCCATGTCTTCATCAAGAATCTGAAGCAGTAGGGCATGCTGTACCTCCCGGTGCCATCTGTGGAGTTGAGATGCAGATCATCGAGAGATAGCTCCTCGTAGGGCTTCCCACAAATAGGGAGACCAAAAATCCTCCGGAAGGCCCAAGGGTCTAGAGAAGTCTCTCCCTCAGCAGTGACGAAGGTGTTCCACCGACGATTGAATCTCCCTGCTAAGACCTGTAGTAGGCCCGTGTGACAAGGGCAGGAGTACAAGGCAGCCATCACTGCATGACGGATCCCCACCCTGTCCAATATCGACTGATAGACAGCCAGAATGCCCCAGAGCCACTTTATTGCGTCGCGATGATAGCTGTGAGATGGGACAACTGACCATTTCCCGTTCCAACAAGGGATCTTCAGTGTCAAGATCCTCTCTAGCATACAGTCGTGAGCATACTCATCATGTGCAAAGTTCACCCCCGAGGGTGTCAAGAAGAGGTCATCCGCAGTTGGATCCAAGGTCCTATGTTGCCCGTGTAAATGCCAGATTGCCGGAGCCAGTGGTGCAGTACGAACGGTGAAGCTATCATACTACTGGAAGAAGCCCAAACTCTGCCGATCCGGATACTGTCTCTGTCGGGTGAATCCTTGTGGGAAGCTCGGATAAGTCAGGGGAACATAATCCCTGCATACTATCTCTCCCTACCAGTATGGCCCGCTCAAGGTGACGCCTCTCCTCAAGCAGAAGTGGATCATCATCTTCATGCCAATCGGGGCAAAGTTTTGAAGAAATTAGTAAAGATGACGATCTAGGGGATAATGGCGTGGATATCCCACTAAGCGGTCATACTTATACATGTCGTCCCTCCTTGTAATGCGGGATATGTCCACGAGGCCTTCAGCCTCGCCGGCACTCTCAGTCGGGCCCTCAGCGACCCACAAATAGCCAAAGTCTACCCTGCCGAAGCTGTCATCACTGATGACGTGGGGCGGGAAAGGCGGCATGCGTCGATTAGTTCATTCGATGTGGCATTCATTTGAGCCTCTGGCTCTCAACCTCTTGGACCAACTTTTATCTCCGCTGCTGCGAGCCATGCCTACAGACACAAGGGAGCAAAAAAAGAGAGAGAGAGAAGGAAGCAAAGTCATATCAAATATCCTAGGGCTGCAACATAAGCCTCAAATGCGGTCCTACAAAGTCCAAAATCTATTGAAGACACGCGTGACGTTCACCCTCTATGAAGGGCACGGGCCCCCCGCCCCCGCGTCTGGCCTTGACGAACGATCCCGTAGGGGACATTTGTTGCACCCATAATTTTCTCGAAATATTTCGAGAATTTTATTTGATATCAATCAACAGATAAAATGCGGCGTAGCGCTAATACCGTCGGTCCACAAAATACCTCCACGATTTAAGGTCCATTGGCCCGATCACATGTCGTCACGAGAGGCGTCGCAACAAGGAAAATTAAGGAGAAAATACATGCACATACCTGTCGAAGTGACCGAATAACTGTGTACCACACTGCCCGGATAGACGCAAAAACTCCCCCCGGCAAACCACGCACGAAGAGACAACAAACGAATAAACCTCCACTCCCGCACGGCTCTCTACCAATCCACTGGTGCCACACAGCAGAAAAAGGAGAGTCAGAGTGCAATAAATGTAGGATGGCGGCTTCTCCATGGCTGAGGACAACGAAAAAACACCAAAGGGGGGCACAGAGGGGCCAAAAACCCGCCCTGGGAATAAAATCACTAGGTCCCCCAACGGGGTCAACCGACCCCGCGATGCCATGTACATCCTGTTGAGTCCCCCAACGAGGTCAACATGACCCCCGCAGAGTCATTTGACCCAGCTGGGTCCTGCCCGCGGGTCAAATGACCCCTTCGGGGTCCCTTTTCCTACCACAGAGAAAAAAAAAGAAGAAAAAAAGTGGGCCACCCTGCCTTGTCAGAATTGGGGCTAAAATCCATTCTCCATTACTTTTATAAATAGCCCCCTGGGCCGAGAAGGAGGATATACATACACGACACGAGAAGTTGTGAGTGTACCACCACAATAACACCACCAGGGTAAAACTCCAAAAGCGCAAACTTCAAGGACTTTTACCTGAGGCAGTCTCACTCATCGGGTCAGGTCCACAAGGAGATCCCTCCCTAGGGACTAAGTGCAACTTAATATATGTGATCAATCAAACTTTTGTCCACTTATGTCATCATCAAAACTCAAGGGATGCACAACAAAAGGGGAGGGCAAGGATTCAAGACAATTTGATGTCAATGATCAGGGAGCACATGCAATCTCGGGAGAGCATTCACGGTCTCAGGAGAGCATCCTTGGTGAAAAGGGAGCATGCAGTCAAGGGTTCAAGGTAATTTGATGTCAACGATTAGGGAGCACATGCAATCTCAGGAGAGCATTCACGGCCTCAGGAGAGCATCCTTGGTGTCAGGGGAGCATGCAGTCAAGGGTTCAAGGTAATTTGATGTCGACCCTTTGGTGAGACACATGCTATCTCAGGAGAGCATTCAAGGCCTCAGGAGAGCACCCTTGGTGTCAGGGGAGCATGCAATCCGATTTCAAAGTAATTTGATGTCAACGATCAGAGAGCACATGCAATCTCAGGAGAGCATTCAAGACCTCAGGAGAGCATCCTTGGTGTCAGGGGAGCATGCAGTCCGATTCAAGTGTTTTTTGTGTTATTATTATCCTTAGCATTTCATCGTTCAATCATTTTTTTTTATCACCAGCCTTACAGTTAGTCCAAGTGTCCTGGCAAAAATTCGGCAGCATCTCCCCTAGACCCGAAGCGTCAGGGGGTGCAAATGGGGGCGCGCCAAGAAGAGAAACTCTGAGGTCGGCCCCAAAACAAAAGGATGTGCACTAAGACGACAACCCCCGGAGTGTGCACGAAGGTGACAACATCCGGAAACCCGGTTTGGGTGCGGAGATCCTGAGGGTTAGCCTACGAAGGACCCCGACAACTCACCGGTTGTCATGAACGCGTCGAAACCCACTTTGGGTGCGGAGATCCCAAGGGCTAGCCTACAAGAGATTCCAACAACCCACGGGTCGTCGCGGACTTGTCATCGAGACGTGACCTTCTTTTCCTTCTTTTTATCGTCGTATAAGGCTTTGGATATCCACCTTCAAAAAGAGGACTTACCGGGGAACACGCTATGACGAAGCGGACCCCCGGCGGTCCAAGAGTGGTTAAGAATCTAGAATCAGAAAGAGACGAGTATTAGGCTTCTGATGGTTAGTGACCTCGGAGACATATCTATGGATTTAGATAGACTCCGGGTCGCTGGCCGTCGTGATAAAAATCACCGAATGGGTGGCTTTGAAGAAATAAAATGTGGTGTTCATCCTCTCCACTGTAGGAGGGGAAGTAGAACGTAGAAGAAGGAATGTATCGTACCTATATACATATGTATATACATATACATGTATATATGCATGCATAAAAATATATATGTCAGTGAGAGCAAATGGCTCCATGCAGAGAGAAGCAAGAGGAGATCGAGGCAAAGCAAATGCATATGTACACATGTATCATCCATGGGGGAGAGTAAACATACATCGAGTTACATAAATCATTCAAAACAAAGAACGAAAATGAGGGTACATCAGAGTGGGTAAAAAGAAAACGAAGAAGAGGAGGAAGGGGGGGAGGAGCTCATCTCCCTCACCTCACTCTCTGCTCTCTCCCCTTTCTCCCTCTCTCTCTTTCTCTTCTCTTCTCTTCGCTCTTCTTCTTCTTCTCTCACGGCGTCGGTGGCGTCGGAGGCTTCAGGGGCTTTCTCTCTTCAGGTGGCCGAAGAAGCTTAAGCTCCACCGAGGTGGGCTTTATATAGGGGTCGGAGTCCCTATTTTCGGAGGGAAACCTCCAACCTTTTTTTTTATCTGCTGCTGTTGTCGCTGCCATGCTGCTACTGCAGGCGTGGCCGCTGCTGGTTCGCTGCTGCTACTGCAGATGTGTCGTTGCTACTGCTACAGTTGACGTGGCTGCTTCGTGGGGGATGCGGCTGCTTTGCCGTGCAAGGGGCGCGGCGGAGGAGAGGTGTAGGGATGGGCCGGCTGCTGCTGACGCCCGCTCCGTCATGCCATCGTCGTTGCTGCACAATCGTGCGCGTGGAGGAGGTGAAACCGCCTGCGGGCACGTGGAGAGGGCCGTTCGCGTAAGAGGGAGAGAGAGAGAGAGACACGGGAGGTGAGGGACAGACACGGGTTACTTTAGCATGAACAGTAGCCATGATTTTCCTCCTTTTTTCCTTTTTTTGAAAAAAAATCCTCTTCTTGTTCTTTCCCCCTCTCTTTCTCTTATTTGCGTGTATATCCTCTGCGCCCTTTTCTTCTTTTGTATGGGGCTTGGCCCATTCCTTTCTGTCCCTAAAGAAATCAAATTGAAACATATTAAGAATTAAAAAATAATTTCAGTTAAAAATTATGCCATATAATTATGGAAGATGGGGATCACAAAAATTAACAAAAATGAAGGGGAAAAACAAAGAATATATGTGACCACAAATTTTTTTCTCGGTAAATTTTATTATGGAATCGTAACTTGTGATGCGGAAAGGCTAATCTAAACAAGTTCAACTAGGCAACCAAGTAAGACACGTTACAATATATCGACAAATAAATTGTCGCGCACATGAACTCTAAGAGTGGTAAAACATGATAGTAATAGAAGCTACGTTTTAGGAAGTCATCCCTCTTAGCAAGAAACATCGGACCAACGGTAGGTGTAACTACCACAGCTTAGGATATCAATCATAAAAAAACGTTCTCAACTCGGTGCTCTCAAGAGGAATGCTCATAAAACTCACAATCCGGCAGTGAATAATGAAACGAGTTAGAAATCACTAATACTCTCAAATGGCAACAAATAAAATGTAGATACAGAACAAGCAAATTGTGAAATTTCATGCACTAACTGACTCGTTGAAGTGCGCGGCACGATCACTGAGACCACGTAGTCCGAACAAGAGAGGAGCGACGTCGTCGGGATCCGAGAAGTGATTCTGAGAACGTACGGCGCCATTGTGTCACGACACAAGTCAGGATTGCTCGAGCCCCCCTGCTACTATAGCACCCGCGCTAAGTGTATGGGGTCGGTGGCCATTGCAGGTAGGGGTGACCCGTTCGCAGGGGTGGAGGCCTACGACATAGCATAGCAAGTTGGGGCCGCTAGGGGACGTCAACATCTACGGTAGTGGTTGCTACACTACTTCTGTTGTCGTTGCTGAGCGGCAGTCGTGTAGGGACTCGACGGGTTATGCGGGAGCAACCACCGGGGGGGTCATGGCAACCACTACAGCCATGAGGGGTCGCGACGGCCCTCTCAAGGAGGCCAACGATGTCGATCGAGGAGATGTGATGCTCCCTGCAGTGACGTTGATGAGTGACGTTGATGATGGGAAGATGGGCGGCGGTCACGACCCAACGTAGGGGGGGTCCTGTGAGGCCGCCAATAAGAGGGCGACGACACTGGAAACAAGCTAGACTCGATCGTAGGGGGCCAGTTCGTAGAGGTGGCGCCAGTTTGCAGGTTGCAGTAGAATGAGAGAAGCAAAGCAAAAGAAGAGGAGGAAGAAGAAGATGAGGGGGACAAGGTGTCGAAGGTGGGGTGGTGGCATGTGATCGAGGCAGAGGATGTTGGCCTAGACCCTAGTCGCTCAACCCCAAAACACTGCGTAACGGTAACAACAATGGTCGGAAACTCATGGGATGCGCGGTCGGTCTGGGGCCGCTCAAGGGATGTGCGGTCACGGACAGGCCGCACATGCCTCACTGCGCGCTGAGCAAAATGGCGTCGGGTGACGTGCGGCCCGCCCATGGCCGCACGAAAGGTCATGTGGCCAGACCCCAGCTGCACACCCCAGTGCACTGCATAACGGTCACGAACAACGGTCAAAACTCTGGGAGATGGGCGGTCGGCTTGGGGCCGCACGAAGGGACATGCGGTCCCACGATAGACCGCTCAACCCCGCTACACGCCGAGCCTGACTCGCAGCACGCCAAGCCGATGGGCAGCCAGGACTGGACCGCACAAGGGATGTGCGGTCCCTGGTGCGACCGCACATGTCTCACCAGTGCGAAAACGGCGAACCTCGTCGGAATCACCCATTTCGGCCCCATACAAGTCCCACAGAGGGGGAAATGAAGGGAAAGGAATCCCCAAGCCCCCTAGCATGATCCTACGCCCCCAAAACATGGAATCGCGGCTTAAAATGACAGATCATGCGAACTCTCCCCGATGCATGCTTAACCATTCCCGGTGTAAAAGAACCCCTTCTCGGCCTCACCTCGGCCTACAAACCGTGAAAATGGAAAGGCGATGAGCTAGGGATCGTCACCCTACATCCAGTTCGCGACGAGACGTCAATCCGAGCTCGATCCCACGAAGAACGCCGTTGAAAACCTCACTTTCCCGCGCTTCCCATGCTCGCCGCACATCCACGCGATCGCCTCGCCGTCACCCACGTCGTCGCGTCGTCGCCCCACCGCCGTCTACAGCCGGAATGGAGCTCACCGCGGTTGAATGGGCAAGAGAGAGGGAGAGGGACGCGCGTAGGAGGAAGAAGAAGAATAATATAAATACCTTGTATTTCCCATTTTATGAGAATTAATGAAAGAAAAAATCAGAATTTCCTCTTGGAGCGAAGGGCGCCCCTATCTCTCTCTCTTGTTCTTCATCTTCCTCCTTCTTGATCCAGGGTGTGAAGCCCTAAATATTGGAGTGAATCCAATTTCTACCTCTTCTCTGGAGTGTGAATCTCTGCTATCACCGCTGCCATTGCCATTGGAGCCGCCAACGAGCCGCCACAAGCCATCCTCCACCTTGCTGTCCTGAACCACAAAATCTCAAAACAGCAGCCTGAAAATTAGGTCGGTTCTCCCAGTCCACCTCTTGAATCAAGCTGATATTTTGAGGGATTGTTCCCCTTCGTGTTAACTTTCCATCCATATAAATTTTGTCCCATTCTGCCATCGTTTGCCCTTTTTCCCGATTTCTTATCTCCACCCTACGTAATCTGCCATTCTGTAGACCTGCGTGATAGTATCTAGTTCCTCCATTTTTCCCACCCTTCAACCCTCATCAGGAAAATCCCACAAAATTCCTGCACGTCCCACACATCCCTCTATATCCCCCATAAAATCCCCAGCTCCCAGATCTTCCATCTCCCCCTCGGTCAAATTTCATTTTTAGATAGATCCTTTTCTGTCCTGTGTGTCTGTAATTTCGAGCAAAAAAAAGACTACAACCCACAGAGTTTTTCATTTACAATCTATTTACTATATCGATATGAAATTATTATACTGTAGCCCTTCGAGTCTGCTTTCCAACGGTGCTGATCTCGCCTCGATCCAACACCGTATCTGGGCGAAACAATTATTTTCGTGAAGGCGCAAAGATCTGATCTGAGTCAAGCCAACAGTAGCAGTCCGAGAATTAATTCCTCGAAAAATACGTCAGCTCACATTCGGGGACCGTCGGTCTCGGAGATCGATCGGCAACCCATCAACAGCGTCCCAGCCAACCGTCGTGGTTAGAAGACGACCGGAAGCCTCCGTCCTAACAGCTGAGTTCCCTTGCTGTCCAGCGGGCTGAACTGAGTTGCTGAGCTGAGTTTGAATAGTGCAGAGTCGGAACAGTACCAAGTCAGACCAGCAGCCTGCCTCCGGCCCGATAGCCCCTCTGGCTTGCGGCCCGTCAACCCAAGATCGGTCCTCCCAGGTCCACTTGTAGCCCTTTACCTCCCTGCGTGGATTGGGCAAAGAAATCACTGCTGGAATTAATTATTGTAACTATTTTACTGGGAGTTACCATACTTGGCCGAGGTGGTCTTCCCCACGCTTAGAGCGTGGAGGTATCATGCTCGCTCCCCATCTCGACTTTTGCTTTACTCGTATATGTTCTTATATGATGCTGCATGAGTGATAGGTTAACTTAGCTCGTATATTATTTCAAATCACTACTGCGAGAGAGAGAGAGACCCGTCCCGTGACTCGATCCGGGCATGAAAGAGAGAGTCGACCACCCTAGAGCACTACCAGTTTCTCAACCGCGCACGTCTAAATGCTTCCCTCGGTTAGGGACAATCACGAGCTTGTCTAGAGTCCAAGGTTTGCATATCAAATTGGTCAAGTCCGCCGTCCGTCCCGCATCAGTGAACAATACCAACTGTGCACTGACCTTACTATGAACAATACCCAAATGTGCATTGACCATAGCAGGGACTGTACCATATGTGTGTTGACCATACCCGGGACTGTACCATCTATGTGTTGACTAGACCAAGGACTGTACCATATGTTCATTGACCATACTAGGGACTATTCTGACCTTAGAGACTTAGAGGAAACTTATGAAAGTCTGAAACTTAATGAAACTAGACAAATCAAAAATGAATATGGTGGTGGTCCCCACATGCCCCTAATCCCTCTTAAGGTGTAGAAACTATACTTTTAAAACCATTCTACTGCATCATTGACCCATAAAGTTTGAGGTTAGGTGCCTACCTTTGAGATGTTAACCAACGATCTGGGGATAATATCCCCACCCCAGATCCTCCTCAACTTTACCCTTTCAATCCAGGGCTGAGATCCACACCGCAAACCCTCCCAAGACTCCACTACAGGTTCACCCTTCTATGAAATGCCAATGTTCCTCACCTCTCTTCTGTACCCAAGAGAAACCATAGGTGGCAGAGAATGGAAGATTAGTGTTGCTAAAAGGCTGACCACCCATGACACCCCCCTCTTTTTATAGTTTTTCTCAAGTCTCCCAAGGTTCTATCCACGACCCAAATGCTAGTTCAGCACCAAATGAGTATTCAAATCACTAGCTGTGGGTTCTTGTTCCTTTCCCTCTCACTAAGAACAGCCCAAAGTCAGGCGTGCATTTAAGAGTGGCGGCCTATGGCCAACTGTCCATGGTTAACGGTGCCCCTACTACGGCCATACATGAGAAACATTCAGTCTCGGAGGGAGAAAAGAAGAAAATTGGAGATAAGCCTTATGCAGGGTGGGTGACATCAGGATTTGAATTCCTTCCAAGGTACTACCCCTCAAAGAGGTGGTCTGTTGCACCAGGATTTTATGCCTTTGATTTTTAGACCCTTGACATGCATACGACCAGGATTTTCCCTGCAGAGACTTTGCCTCTCTTGACATGCCTTTATCTCATAATTTTACATTTATTGACTTTGATGTTGATTTTCATAATAACCCTCTTGGCTATATATATCATGAAAACTCATTTTGATTCGGGTCAAGACTGCCCCTATTTGAGACTTCTCCCGTATTGGGGAGTACCTAGGTTGGTCATCTCGTCGGTCGACCTCTTTCCCCTGCACTTGGCCAAATGAAGAAGAGAAAAGATTTTCATGAATACCATGGCATGGCCAAAGTAGGAATGGTATTTATCAAGGAAGCCAGCTAAGGACGCCGTGAAGTGTGTGGAGTGCCCTGCTAAGGGTTGCCCTCAACAAGCGGGGAGAGAATGTCGAACTCCCAGCACGGGGTTCTTAGTAACCAGAGGTGTTGCATAGCAAGCCTAAAGCCTCTTTCTGATTTTATTTTTTTAGCATGAAATTCAATAAAGATAAAGACCTAGGATAAAGGCCTGGACTACCACTCTTAATTATGTTAAGAAGCACTTCATTTGGAAAATCGTGCGTGAGAGATATTGAATACAAATCTTATGACAAACTGTTACCTTGCAACCTTATAAAGCAGTAGCTGCCGACGATAATGTTGATCATCATGGAATTTGTCCTCAAGTGGTAGATAAAAGGATTGAAAGCCAAGGTTTGAAGTGGCTTAACAAGAAGGAGTGATGTCCAGACCAGACTCAGACAAATAAGGAGAAAAGGAAATAAAGGAAGACAGGCGAGGGCTAGAACTCCCTCGCTAAGGAGCAGAGGCCTTGATTACATGAATGGTCTATAGAAGAAATGGAAGATCAAGCGGAGGAGTGAGGATTGAAGTCTCAGAAATAGTGGGAGAATGGGCAAATGCCCAAAGTAGCGGATGTAGAAGACGTCGGGTCAGACCTGGGATCAGGAGGAATCAAAAGAAAGAATTGATAGATGGTAAGGGAGATTCGGAGGGTCTGGAAGCAAAGGAGGGGAATCATAATTGGAGGAAGAATCATCCAGAAGTTTCGGAGGGGGAAAGTGATGGGCGACGTGATGTCCCAAAAAAAGGCATGGGAAAAGATGGTTTAAAAGGAAGAAAAGAGCAAAGGATGCAATGTCCTGAAGGAGTAGAAGGATAAATCGGAAGAAAGAAAAGAGATCCAGAGGTTCCGGAGGAGGAAGGTGTAAAGGGCCACAATGCCCGGAAAGGAAGTCCGAAGGTTTCGGAGGAGAGAAGCAGAAAGGGTCGCGATACCCTGGGAGATCCGGAGGTTTCGAAAGGAGATAGAAAGAGGAAGGGGCACGATGCCCGGAAAGGAGATTGAAGGGGAAGAGAAAAGAATACGGAGTGTTGGCCTGGTTAGGAAAGCAATCGAGAGAGGGGTGAATTGATTGCGCCCCATTTGTAAGAGTTTAAAATTAATTCATAGAGATGATAGAGCAGCAATGAAACTCAAACAACCACTCACCACTCTCCAGAGCTGATAGATGATCACTCAGATGGAAATATTGGAACGAACGAATTGATTAAGCACTCAGCTCACCGAATCACACTCATAAAATGAACGGATAGAATAAAGCAGTAATCGCACAAATAGCAAACCACAGCACATAAATTTTTTAGGTGGTTCGGACGCACCCAAGTGCCGTCCTATGTCCACCCCTCTCAACTCGAGAGGATTCCACTATGAACGCTGCACGACAACAGCAACAACCACACACACGAGCTCAATGGCCCAACACACGTGGGTTCTCATACGACGACGAGGAACCGCACACACAGAGACAACCTCCGAAACATCTATAAAGAAAATAGGACAGGAAATACAATGCTCGGTCCAAGATTGATAAACTATGCTCAAAAGGAAATGAGAAAATAATCTATTTCCATTGAGTGCGCGCCTGCAAAATTCTCCTGCGATGGTAGTGTTTCTCGATGCGACTCTTCTAATAGCCTTCTACTCGGCGCTTGCCCCTTCTGGGAATGATCCATCTTTACAATATAGCTCAATTTGTGATACCAAGGTAATTCTTCTTCTTCCAAGATCTCTTCTAATTCTGCCAAAGAAACCTCCTTCAGATCTTTCTTCTTAGCCTTCACTTCTATAGTTCTCCTAAGGTTATCAAACCAAGGATCTTGAAGAGGAGCGTCCAGCCTTTAGATGATGATCTTCTCAGTGCTCCGACTGAGGGGAAAGGCCAAAGAGGAAGCAAGCGATGTTAGCACATCGGCAAGGATATTCTGAGATCGAGGAGTGTGGATATTGATCAACTTGCGAAATTGCCTAGCCAAGAGAATGACCAAATCTTGATATGGCTTGAGCTTCGGGTCACGAGAGCAGTACTTGGACAGCACTTGGCACAGAACAAGCTGAGAGTCTCCTATAATGTTTAAGTAACGTGCAGCCAAGAGATAGGCGTGCTTCAATCTAGCCAGGAGAGCTTCATACTCAGCCATGTTGTTGGTAGCATGAAAAGAGAGCTAATATGCAAGAGGAATCGTCACCCCCTCTGGAGTGCGGAGAATAGCACCTATCCCTCGACCTTGCGAGTTGAGTGCACCATCAAAGTGCAGAGACCAGAAGGGATGATGGGTAAGGACAAAGAGATGCTCATCAGGAAATTCATCCTGAATAGAGTCAGTGCAAGGAATAGGAAGATGGGCAAGATGCTTAGCGATGGCATATCCTTAGATTGCCTTCTAAATGATCAATGTGATGTCAAACTAAGAGAGGAAGCTCTGCTAGCGAGCTAACCTACTAGAAAGGATGGGCTTTTCTAAGAGATAGTAGATCGGGTCCATTCTAGAGATCGGCCTAACTTGGTGGGCTAGAAAGTAATGCTTCAGCTTCTGAGCTACCCAAAAAATGTGGCACAAGTTTTCTCCATGGCAGTATACTTGGCCTCTGGCAGGTTAAATAACCTAGAGAGGTAATAAGCTGCCCGCTCTTTACCTTCATCGTCCACTTGCGCCAGGACAGCTCCTAGGGAGTCCCCAATAACAAAAATGTATAGGATGAGGGGTTTCCCAGGGACAGGAGGCTGCAATACCGGGAGATTAGACAAATACACCTTCAAATCCTCATAAGCCTTCTGACATTCTTGATTCCATTCAAATTTGACTCCCGCCTTTAGCAGTTCATAAAATGAATGGTACCTCTGAGAATGTTTGGGATATAAATCTTCTAATAAACTATAGACATCCATTCAAGCCTTGGAGTTCCATGATGTTCTTAGGCAGGGGCATATCCATAATGGCCTTGACTTTATTAGGATCAATTTGAATTTCACATTTGCTAACTATGAAACCCAAAAGCTTCCCTGAAGATACTCCAAAAACACATTTCATAGGATTCATCTTCAACTTGTACTCCATTGCTCTCTGAAGCACCTTAGCCAAGATAGTAGGGTGTTCTTCTTTGGTCCTCAACTTCACCAAAATATCATTCACATAGGCTTCCATATAAACATGCATCATATCATGGAATATAGCTATCATCGTCCATTGATAAGTGGCGCACGCATTCTTCAATCCGAAGGGCATCACCACATAGCAATAAGTATCCCAGGGCATGGTGAAGGAGATTTTCTCTTCATCTTCTAGAGCTAGACAGATCTGGTTATGTCCTGAATAACCATCCATAAATGATAGAGCTTCATACCCGGCCGTGTTATCCACCAATACGTCTATGTGAGGCAGCGAAAAATCATCCTTGGGACATGCCATATTTAAATCCCTAAAATCCATACAAACCCGAACCTTCCCATACTTCTTGACGACAGGGACTATATTTGCCACCCACTGAGGATATAAAATAACTCAAATAAATCTGGCCTTATGTAATTTATCAACTTATTCTTTCATCCTCAGGGCCATGTAGGGGTGGAATCTTCTCAATTTTTGCTTTACGGGTTTTACCCTGGCTTAAGCACGAGTTGATGTTCTACTAAAGAGGGGTCAAGACCTGGCATGTCATCATTTGACCAGGCAAAAGAATCGTTGTAATGCCTAAATTTTTTTTAGAAATTTTTCAGAATTAAAATATAAGTTTTAAGTATGGCAGATGCCCAAAGAAAAGTCTTACTGCACTGTTTGTCTTCCATGCTCTGGGAAGGTTAACCTCTAGAACACCGAGAGTCTTCTTCTCTCCCCCTGTTGAGGAGTGGTTTCATCGGCTCCGACTTCCAAGCCGTCCTCATATCCATTGTCGTCCATTGACGACGCCATTCTTCTTTCTTCTTCTCCTTCGACTGCCATCGATGGGCAATCTTCTTCTTCTGCCATGGCTGCCTGCAACAGCCGTTGTTGGCCTACTGAGGGGTTTCCCAAACCCCTAAAGTAATTCCTGACCATGCTGGTCATCTCTTCTTGCCTCCAGCCCCGATGTAGGGCTGGGGATACTTGTCGACCTCCCATCGGAGGGATGTAGGCCAGCCGGGCTCTTCCGGCGGGTTGCTCGAATCTCCTCCCCAATGCGGGGACATCAGTTTATCGAGTATAGGCCTTGAAGCTTGCACGGCGTAGAGGATCCACAACAACTTCCTCTTTTATTGGGGCCGGGCCCCTCTCATTCTCCTCCTTTGCCCTACAAGGCTTGGAGTGGTAACGGACTTGTGCCTCGCGGTGAGCAGGTTGGGCCCTTTTTAGGACCCACACCTGTTTGAATGTTTTCGGCCTTAGGGACAGCTTCTTCTGGTCATGGCGACCAACTTTTTCCCTTTTGTCCCTTCTTCCTGACAGGGCCTGGAAAGAGTTACGGGTTGGCACAGCAGCAACTACCTAGTTTGGAATTGCTTGGGCCTCATGCCCGTCTAGGAATATCCGGACGCCCCCAATCAGAATAGATTTCTCAGACACTGATAGTCGCCTGGTCATAGGGACAACTACTCTTCTAGGGAATTCCTCTGGCGTGGATTCCCAGGCTTGCTATGGTAGGTGGGGCGAGCCCTCTGAGCCACATGGTGTACCATGTAGCTAACCAGTTGGGTCTGACCTATTGTCAGATTCCTGCAGCTTTGGGCATTGTGGGCCCTTGTCTTCATGGCAACTCCTTGCTCGATCGGCTTCGGGAGCTCGACCTTCAATACGTCAGTGAAGGCTACCCCCAAGAAGTTGGGGAAACCAACCACCGGTGGAAAGGAACCAAAAATTGTCGGCACTGTCAGGTATCCAACAGTAGCATGGTTGGCCACGATCTCGGGGCCAAAGGTTAGTGCAGCAAATCTAGCAACTATTGTTACTTCATGCAGTCACAGAACAAGCAAATGATCAGTAGTCTTTGGGAGGGTCTCGGGGCCCATACATCTCGGCAAAAAGATAAAAGGAGACTTACATCCCACTGGGCGTGCCAACTTGGTGACGCACTTTTCAGACATGCTCTTATTAATTTATTTATTATTAGCGTGCCAGTCACATGTGTGACAAATTCATTGTGCGCTCGATCTGACCCGAGTCAAGCGAGAGTGAGATTCGTGTCAGGACTGAAAGTTTGCCACACCATAACGGCTATGACGTTAATTATAGCCTCTAGTAAAGAGGAAAATCTTTGATTAATTGCCGAGATAATGAGCCATCTGAGGCTAAAATAGAACACAGAAAAGGAAAGAGATGCACGTGACTATGCAGTTTATGAGGCCATATAGGATGGCTCATTGGTTATATTTCCTTTGTTATGCAGAACAAACATAATTCATAAAGTTAGAACCCTCAGTACGTGGTGGAGAACGTAGGTGTGAAGACCACCATCACGCATAGCGAAAGCTTCCAGTCGGGAATAGCCCGACCTTCTATTAGTGCCATTTAATGAGCATGCATCAATGTGGCACATATGGACACACTAAAGCATGATGACAAGAGCATGATAATCGACATTTTGAGTTTAAACAGTCTCTTTTATTTGATTTAAAGTCAATCACGTTTATTAACCTATGCCGTAGGAGGCGAGGATTATCTCAAGGACAAGTGAGGGTTTAAACAGCACGAAGCGGAGTATTTTATTGAAATATCAGAGCGACTGGGCGTAGGTAAAGGGTTACCCAGCGTGGTGATGCGTAGGTAAAGGTTGGAAACGGTGCGAGGAAGGCAAGCGGCCTAATCCAGTGCGGGCTACCGAGTGCACGCCGGATTGGGCCGCACCGGGTAGAGACGACTAAAAATTTCGTTGGTTTGACTATAGGGCTAATCCAACACGGGGGGGGGGGTGTACTGCACCGTATTAGGGTGCACCGGATTAAGCCCGCGCCAGTTGTTTTTTTTAATGTAATTTTGGGTTTATTTGAGTTATTAAGATGTTTGTGGGTGTTTCCAATCTAATTGGGGGAGCTTGACAGAAGGAAGCGGGAACACATCCATCAAGAGGCAGTCCCTAAAATAGGTCGTGGGTATCACACTGAGGCCAAAATAGAACACCCAGGGGAATAGCTCCAAGGACAAGCCTACTAGGAGCCTCCTGGGGTCTAGAAAGAGGGGTTTGAATCCCCGAATGAAGTCGAATGGGGCTCCCACTCACCAACTCTCACTACCGTCGCCGCCACAGCAAAACTCAATCGCTCAGCATCATGGGAGGGAAAGGAGAGGAGAGAGAAGAGAAAGTTGCAAATGAAGTAGAATGAAGAAATTGAAAGAAGAGGAAGGATAATATAGGCAGGCTTAATCCGGCGTGCTCTATGGGCGCGCCGTTTTACCCTACCACCCGAATTCCAACGCAAAAGAGCGCGCCAGAGATGGCCGTGCCAAATTAACACATACCCTGGCTGCGCTGTTTTAACAACCATAGCTGCACCATTTTAAGGTCGTTATGGGGTCGTGATGCTCCAACTGTCGCTCGGGTACACCAAATCAATGGTCTGTGCCAGTCAGATGAACAATATGCTCATTTCGAGTGCATCCGCCAGTCCCACATTGCTTGTTCCTCACTTGCGACACTCGCGGCTGGGGGGTATTTGTTGGCACCCAAAATATGTTCAATGGCGATCACGCCTAAACGACAGGAAGAATGCGGTCCGCTAAAGTGCAGAAGCTGAAGAAAATCAATACACAAGGGTCTTCTCGAATTGCTGAAGTCTCAGGTCATCTGACACGAGCACCAGGGACTTCACCTCAGGAGGTTCAGAAGAAATCCACAACAAATCGGCAGTGTCGTTCGGCTTGTCCAATGAACGGGCATCGACTTAGTCGTGTCGAACAAACACCATCCATCATCCAATCAAGGATGAGAATATACTTGGTGGTCCGTCACCTGATGAGAAACCCTCCTGAGGTGATAGAATGCCTCTGGCCCCTCAGAACAAGGTGTTGAAGGCCCTAGCAGTGAAAGACTGGAGTAACCCAACACGGGTACGTCTTCTCACCAATTAGGTCCATTAACTGATTAGATGGCTGCCTAGCCAGGGCAAAAGCACCCAGGGTAGTGGCCCACTCCCCGAGAAAGTTACAAATACAAGTGAAGGCAGCCCAGTAAGCACAAACCACGGTGCCAAAGGCCGTGTCAACGAAAAACCCATGTGTCCAAACCAAAGGCATAAACGGTTCCGGAACTGGCCGTTCAGTAGCCCGAAGACTTTACCATGCTTCGTATCAATTTTATGAAGCCGCGATGAGATGAAGGAGTAGGACAACTCCAAGACCCAGTCTGGGGCCCATAGTCTGGCCCGTGTCAAACAAATATGATGGATGAAGCTAATCTGGTGTGCTCTATCTCTCGGTGCCCCCTCACCTAGTGTGAAAAAATAGCTTTCTGAAGGCTTTTTATCGGTGCGCTCCCCTCGTGCCGAGCAGAGTCACGAACTGGGCATGTTTGTAAGCCAATCATCTGTGAACAAAGAAATGGAGGAATAAGAAATCTCATGATGGTGAAGAGAGAAGTAGGCTAGAGAGAAAGCTTGGAGAAGAAGAAAGAGGGAGAGTGGGGTTTCTGGGCGACCGACAGTGCTTCTCCTGCAGAAAAGAGAGGTTCAGGAGAGGAGCGCTACCGGCGATTTTTGATACTATGTTTCTATTGCAGATAACAGAGGTGCGTGTGCGGAGCATCTCTCCCATTCTTCTCCCTTCTCCTCTTCGTTAATATTTCCTCTTTGAATTTTGTAATTAGTCGGGCGATGATATGAGCCCGCAGTTCTTCCCTTAGCCTCTAGCTTTTGCCCCCTCTACCTTTTTTTGTTCTTGATCTGGGGATGTAATCGGCTCTGTGCAACAACACCAAGCGGTATCTGCATATGTAATCTCTCGTTTGATTATTAGACTGTGTAATGAACTTTGGGCCTGAATAAAAGCATTGGTATGCATTTGAGTCCCCTCTTCTTTCTCTGATTGGATACAACTTCCCGTTGTCTGTGTGTTGCCATTTGGTTTCCCTCATCGACGTCGAATATGCCCTGGTCCTCCCTAGGGTAATATTAACGCTACACCCCCCTCCCTGGGGTTTTTTTCAAAGGAATGTTCATATCGAGCTCCCTCCATGTTTATCGTGGGTTTCATTACCGAAGGCATATGCATACGTGCATCTCTGGCTACCCCTGGGGCTTCCCCTCCATGGTTTATTGGGCCATAATTATGTGCCCGAAGGAGCCAACTGAAAGTCAACAACAGGTCCACTCGGACTGCTGAAGTCTCGAGTGACCTCATATGAAGTACTGGGGACCCCCACATTTCATTATCTCGGGATAAAGTAGCTACCATAGCTCACTAAGGCCGTATGATGGTCAAAGCTAATGAACCGGCATCGAAGCAATCATGCCAAATACATTTTCACACCTGTCCAGCCAGGACAAGAATGTACGAGGTGATTCCCCACCTAATAGAGAAGCCCCCTAAGATGAATAAATGTCCCCGTTTCCTCAAGACAGGGAGTCGAAGGCTAAATCAGCGGAAAACCCAGGTGAGCCAATCAGGACACCCGAGGTGCCGAAGTGGTCCGTAGATGACCAAAGAACTCCCTCGTGAGGGTGAAAATCTTCGAGATGGATGCCCACTCAGTGAAGATGCTTTCTATAAGCGTAAAGTAGCCCTGAAAGCACAATATGTAGTGACGATGATAATATCAGTAGAAAACCCAAGAAGTCTGCTCCGCACACACGGAATGTCAAAATGATCCATAAGTTGACACAAAGACATCCAGTCAAGGCAAAAACCCTTTGAGGGATGGCCCTCCTCATGAAGACCCTCCACGAGTCCTCAAAGTGGAGTTGGCAGCACAAATCGACGTGTCGAATGCTAAATCAGGGGAAGCTTGGGTTACCCGATTCGGGTACACACTACACCGAAAAAGGGCCGTAAAAGACCGAAAAGGTGCCTAGTGAAGGTGAAAATGCTTCGAGGGATAGACCACTCGATGAAGAAGTCTGGTACGGCTCCAAAGCAAGCTTGATAGCACGAATCATAGTGCCGAAGGCCAAATCAGAGCAAAATCTAAGAAAATTGGTACGGGTTAGGCACGTGCCAAAAATCACCGAAAACCCCGAAACAGGGCTTCAAAGTACATTCTGGGACCACTGAATCAACCCAAGAGCCACCCTGGGCTACAAGCTCTTGCCGAGACAATTTTGCGGTCAAGGTTTAAACTTACAAAAATGCCCCTGGGTGAGTCAGTGACAGAGATGAGCTGGCGCCTTCCACCCCTCCTTGCTTCTTGAGTCGGCGCCCCCTTTCCTGGCGATTCGGCGCTTGCCTTTCGCGAATGGTGGAGTGGTGGTTCGACGGAGACCTGCCCATCCCCTCACCCGATCGATGCCCTATTTCTATAAGAAGGCCCTGCCTTCAAGCATAAGAAAAAGAGAGCAAGCAAGAAAGAAGAGAAATAGAGAAAAGGGAGAGAAGAAGGCGGAAGAAAAAGAGAGAAAGGAGGGGAGACAGAGGGAAATACATAGAAGAGGGGAAGAGTGAAAGTGATATCCTAGGTAGGTCTCCATTACAGAGAAGTCCCGGGGGAGCCAATAGTTCCTATCTTTCGTCCTCGCTCTGCACCTTTTGTTCTATTTTTTTAGCTCATGTACTCTCTCTCTTATTCAATCGAATGAAATAAGTGTTGTTGTGGCTATGCATTTAACTGTCCCCATATTTGAGTTATTAAAGATGTCTGCTATTTCTCATATTTGCGGTTTGCCTTCGATCGATTCTCGGTAGATTGTGTTTCTCTGCTAAAGCAACGGGGTGGTAATCCGAATGTGAGGAGGCCCATCAAGGGCTACGTCTCCACCAATGATCCTTTGATCATTCGGTGTCCCCAGCCCCCTCTGCTCCAGACCTAGCATCTTGAATGGCCTCTGGCCTTGCCCGGTGGGCAACAGTAAAGTCCCCTCCCTAGGATTATATGGCGTCCTTGAATACTCTTTGACAATCGATGTCTGAGTATATATGTAATACCCTACTGTTTGATCGGTGAGTCTCCTTCCTCCTTTCATTCTCTTTTAGTGATATGGGAGATGGCCATCTGCCCTTTCACCTCTATCCCTAGGTTGTAGGGGCAGTGGTATACTC
The DNA here is from genome assembly GCA_024336825.1 of Amorphophallus titanum. Lineage (NCBI taxonomy): Eukaryota > Viridiplantae > Streptophyta > Magnoliopsida > Alismatales > Araceae > Amorphophallus > Amorphophallus titanum. The sequence goes on from JANBPO010001168.1 coordinate 310,562, forward strand.
TGAAATAGTACCTAGGCTCTTGCCCAGTCTACATCATCATATCATTTGCGGTCTATTTTATGCTATTTACAATAGTCATCGTGTAAGAGCCACCCAATGTTCATCAAATTATCCTGGAGAAGTTCCATCTTCCGAGGTGATCACTGCTGTGTGCTCACCCTCTTTTTCAGATGGTTAATGACTTCCCTGGGGTGGTCATACATGCAATTCATTGTGACCTACTCATCCTGGCTCCCTTTTTGCATGAATAGATTTCTAGAGGCTGTCAGTCGCATCAGGTCGACGACGCACCGAACTGTCGAGCTGTCCGGGCATCGCTTGTGTAAACCCGTCTCTTGGACGGGGTAGCAAGTAATTTCATTCATTGAACGGGGACACCGGGGCATGGTATAGCCTTAGGTGCTTTCCGTTCAGAGGCGGTAACTGAACTTCTCCGCGATGGTTGACAATTACGTAGGCTCCGCCTTCATAGGCTTTCTGGACCACGTAGGGTCCGAGCCAGTTTTCATTCAGCTTGCCCTTGGGGTTGGCAACCATGACATCTCTTCTTTTGACCATGACGAGGTCGCCTTTCTTAAATTCGCGCTCTTTAACAAGTTTGTTGAAGGCGCGGGCCATTCGGGCTTGGTAGACCTGAATATTCTGTTGGGCTCAGAGCCGTTTTCCTTCGAGACTGGAGAGTTCGTCGAGCCTCCTTTCGGCATTTGTCCGCCCTTCGGGGACTAGTTTATGCTGGATAGCGACCCTGAGGGAGGGTATCTCCAATTCAATGGGGACGATAGCTTCTGAGCCGTACACCAGGGAAAAGGGTGAACAGCCCGTTGGAGTCTTGTACACAGTTCGATACGCCCATAGCGCTTCGTACATCTTCTCCTCCCAGTCCTTCTTGTTAGAGCTAACAATCTTGGCCAGGAGGGTGCAAAGAGTTTTGTTAAAAGCTTCGGCCAGGCCGTTGGCCTGTGGGTTGTAAGGGGTCGACATTCTCCAGTCGATCCTGTACTTCTCCGCCAAGCGGTAGACCTTTTGATTGCGGAAGTGGCTACCGTTGTCTGAGACGATTCGATCGGGGGTACCGAACCGAAATATGATGTTGCGGCGGACAAATCTGGCGACGATCTCTCCGGTGACTTCCCTCAAAGTGATAGCTTCTGCCCAACGGGAGAAATAATCCGTTGCTGCCAGGATATACTTGCAACCCGCTGTGGAGGTGGGTAACGGACCCAAGACGTCTGTTCCCCATTGGGCGAAAGGCCAACTGGGTATAGTAGTGTGCAGCGGCACAGGCGGCCTTCTGGGTATTGTAGCATGCTCTTGGCACCTCTGGCATGACTTGGCATAGCCACAACAGTCATCGAACATCATCGGCCAATAGTAGCCGAGCTTATTTATTTCAATCTTCATCTTTGGCCCCGCCTGATGCGCACCAGCTACGCCGGCGTGGACCTCCCTCATGACGATTCGGGCTTCTTCATTGGACAGGCATCGAAGAAGCACCTTCTGTCTGGCATCGGCCACAATTCGGAACAAGATCCCATTCTGGAGCTCATAAGAGTCCTTTGTTCTGATCAATTTGATCTTTTCTTCTCTTTGCTGAGGCAACTGTTGATACTTGAACCACTGCATATAAGGGGTCCTCCAATCCGGTAGGCTAGGTGCTTCTACCGCGGCTGCTTCTAGCTCCCTTTCTTCCGCTTCTTCTTGTACCATGCTGGGCACCTGGCGTTGGTTAATCACCCGGATGTTAAGTGCTCCGTCTGGCGGGACTGCCAGGGAGCTAGCCAGCTTTGCCAGGGCGTCAGCCTGAGCGTTCTCCCCTCGGGTGACATGGCCTATCTCGAGGAGGTAGAATTGCTCCATAAGTCTTTTCGCCTTGGCGTGATAAGGGAGCAGTTCGGGCTTCCGGACGTCAAACTGCCCTTGGACCTGCTTGACGACTAGCAACGAGTCGCCGAACACCTGTAGGATCTTGATCTCCATCTGGAGGGCGACTTGAAGGCCAATAATCAGGGCCTCGTATTCTGCTTCATTATTGGTGCAGGGTTTGTTGATGCAGCAGGAGGTGTGCACCACCTCTCCGTCAGGGGATTTGAGGACGATACCGGCCCCGGCCCGTACTTTGGTGCGTCCGAGGGAGGTTGTCTCTGTTCTGGAGGCTCCGTCGAAGTACAACTGCCACACGGCCTGCTGGACCTGGTCTGCCTCCAATATTTCATCTTCGGGTAGCTCGGTGGCTAGTGGGGAATTTTCGGGCACAGGGTGCGCTGCAAAGAATTCGGCGACAGCTTGCCCCTTGATGGCTTTCTGTGGTATGTAGGTGATGTCGAATTCCATCAATAGCACTGCCCACTTGCCGAGGCGTCCCTTCGGGACTGGCTGGGAAAGGATATGTTTGACGGGGTCGGCCCGAGAGATCAGGCTTACTTCGTGAGACAACATGTAATGTCTCAACTTCTTGGCTGCGAAGACTAGGGAAAGGCAGACCTTTTCGATGGGGGTCAACCCCCCCTTCTAGTCACCTTCTGTGTGAACTATCAGGGGCTTGTTAGAAGACCCTTGGAATGGGGTTGGAACCCTTTGCGGTGTGAAATGAGGGGTGTATTGAGGGTTAGCTAGAACCTTCCCTCGAGAGGCCAAGGTGACCAGATCTTCAAGGGCATATCGGGACAGGACATTAATCAGTTCTTGGTCTTTGCGAGGTGAGACTGTGGGGGGTTTAAGACTAACTTGCTCTTGTTCGCTATGTGAGGAAGCTGAATCCACATTGGCGGCTTCATTAGGGGAGGCTGAGAACATGCCTATAAAGGCACTTAGATGACTATCCTCTATCTCAAATAGAGGATTCATTCAGACATCAAAATTGCTTTGAGGAAGGAACTCTCCCTCATAGCGAGGATTTGAAGACACATGTTCCATTTACAATCAGTCCTACCCAATTTGAAGGTTTGAGTTTGAATTAGGCCAATTATAGGAGGATAGTGGTTTCTAACAGTAAACAAGGGCCATCATAACATCGCCCCCAAATTTTAATTTTAGTTCGACTCTTGATTTAAATAGATTCTTTGATAGTTCTCTCCAAAGAAGCAAATGATATTCGAGGGGTGAAAGCCTTCTCCGGGGAACCTAAAGAGCCTCCTCACTCAACTCGTAGGAATCCTAGTAGGACTTCATTGGTACAACCTACCTAGTGATCGTGTGGGAACCCATGATTCGCAAGGCATTACAGAGGCTCTCGAATGGAAAGGATCTGTTACACCCGAGTGGAAACCCTCGGGTGAAGGTTCTGCTTCCAACGAGAGGGTTTTCCTAATATTGTGATGTCGGCTCTTCCTGATCCCAAACCCTATACTCAAACCTACAGTGTAACTTTAAACAACAAGCAAACAATGAAAACAACACAGAACAGATGAGAATAGAACAAAACGAAGCATTGGACAGGAGGCAGCCAGAAGGCTGGCCATCTGGGGCCTAGGCGGCTAGGACGATGGCCGTTTCTAGTGGTCTAGGCGGCCACTATATGTTGGCCATTCTCAGGAGGTAGGCGGCCAAGTGTTGGGCCATTCAAAGCATTAGGCAGCCAAGCCTTAGGCCACTTACAAGGGGCAAGGCGGCCAGGTGTTGGGCCGCCTACAGGTCCAGGCGGCTAGATGTTTGGCCGTCTCCTACCTAAAATGCAGCTAAGTAAAACAACAACGCAAACAAACATGCTAAACAAACTAACTAAATTTTCTGTAGTGTTGGACTTTTAATATAGAGAACTCACAGTGAGTAGTAGCGGGTCCCATCATGATCGCCAGAGGGTTGTAGGCGTCGGGAAGAGTAGGGCGATGTATGCGGGGAAACATCCTATCGGCTGGCCTCAGTTCCTCATGAGAACAAGGTAGGGCCGACCCCGACACTATAGTGCAATGTAGAACACTGAATTAAAGTGTGATCAGCAGGAAAGTTTTACCTGATTCCTGCAGGAGTATGATCGCGCGATGTGCCTCAAGGTGGGAGGGAGCTTACAGGGTCCCGACTTCTCCATTCTCGGCCGGCCATGGACGGAGAGACCTGTAATTCGCTGTACCAAAGTCCTAAAAATAAAAATGAGAACTGAAAAGGATGAAGAGAACATCAGTTAGAACTAAGCTATTTAGTAAATGCTTAAAATAAACTATAAATTAGAGAAAAATGGTGGCGACTTTACCTGGAGGGGTGTTTGGAAGGGGGGGATGGCCGAGGCTTTCGACCACCCACCTTACTATGGGTGTAGATGTATGGAGCGTGGCGTCAAAAGTTACATAAACAAACATGTGTATAAGTGATAACATAATGTGCCAATCAAGTGAACATTATAGACATGTGACTATGTGAACATGGTAGCATGATCATACAACAAGACAAATGCGATAAAAGATGTAGAAGAATACCGTGATCGCCACCAAGGAAAGACAACGCCAAAAGAATGTGAAAGAAGGCTATGTGCGCATTGTATACCTTTAAAAAAGAAGATGATCGCACCCAATATAAAGAATGCGGGGACAATGTGGATTACCTCTCCTCGCCTTCCAGCCGGCTAGAAGGTAAGGGCTTCACTTTCCATGCTTTCCTACGAAACAAAGACAATACAAGAGGCAAAACCCATTAGAAAATGCTAAGTGTAGAATCTGCCCAAGTGCGTAAAGTAGCATGAAAGATTGAGGGCAAACTCACCGGAGGAGGATTTTTAACCCGGCTCTCTGGTGGGGGGCCTCGCCCTCCGCCAGGAGCGCTTGTCGGGCGGGGGTCGGGGTGCCGCTTTGGCACCTACTTGTTTTGGTTGTGGCCGGCGGGGTTACATTCGCCGTTACTGTCGGGGCCTTCCGGCAGGCTCGGCGTCGTCGTGTTTCGTCCAGGGGAATGGCCGGTGTTATGCCCAGGTCGTGTGGGGCTCGCTGCCTCTGTCTACCACCGGGAGCAGGAGGTGGGTCGATACAGGGGAGTTCCCTGCGGATCTGCTGCCAGGGCGGCTGGAATGGCTGTCCACATGAGGCGTTGGAGGTTCGGCACAGATTGGTCGAGGTGTTTGGGGGTGAATGGGAGGTGTTGCGGGTGACCGGTGTCTCCTTCTTGGTGGTGGGTTAGAGTGCTGCGACGACGGCGCGTTGGCGGAGGCTGGGCTGCTGGCGGTGGGAAGTGCTGTCCTCCGGCTTCAACGATGGACGCAGTGGAGGGGGTCTTTCCCTAACCCATCGGTGAGGCATTTTAGGGTGATCTTCGAAGGCATCCCGATGTTTCTCTGTGAAAAAGGAGCTGTGAGGTTCCTCGCTCGGATCTTTGGGAAGGTTGAGAAGGGTTCTTTGGGTTTCCATCTGGTGAGCTCTAGGACGGCGTTGTTGGCGACTTTGCAGGTGGCCTCTCCAGCGGCCATCCCGGCGGTGGTGCTTGTGGATCTCGCCGGCGTCATTGTTGTCCTACGGTTGTGGATTAAGGATGAGCTTCCACGGGAGCCACAACCTGGGCCAGGGCAACCAGGGAGGTCGCCTGAGGGAGACAATGTACGGCCCTCTCACCTGAGCGCAGGTTGTTCAAATTTGGCCTGCCCAACTGGCTCAACCAGGGGCCTAGACCACTTGGTGCGTCGGCCTGTGGAATTAGTGACCGGTTCAGCCGTTGGCTTAGGGCCAGGTCAGGTTGTCGGGTCCCCTCTTCAGACCCACCACTTACCCGAATTCGCCTCACCGCCGCGTATCGGGTCGCTCTGCCCCAATATCCTTCATTGTCCCCTCCCGACAGCAAAAGATGCTCAGAGACTACTTCTCGGTGTCTCTTTGTCGGTGCTTCTTCGCTCAGGGCTGCCGGCCGCCCCTCTGCCGGCGGGCGACGATCTACCCCGACAAGAGGTCCCTTCTCCTTTAGCCAGGCTACAAGGGGGGAGAACTCTTTGAGGCCTCTCTCCTCAGGGCCCTTGGACAGGGACAAACTTCCTATTCTCCCTCCATTGGCTGTGAGGGATGTTATGGAGGCCCTGGCTGAGCTCTCCCCTTTGCCCCAAAGCTTGGTGGTCCTCTCCCTCTCGTCCCACAAGCTTGGCTGCCTTCAGGAGGGTTGCCCGGAGCTCGCGGAGGTCATCATCTCCGCCAGCAGGGGAGCCTGTCAATTGGAGGGAGCCCTGCTTTTTCGTGAGCCTACTCCAGTGGAGGGCCCGCCACTTGTCTCATTCAGGGAGCATGATGTTGGGTCTACTCTCGCCTTGGTCCAGGAAGTTTCCCTTGAGGGCATGATGCGGCTTCTGGGTGATGGCGTCGATGGTGGGGGAGGATTTGTGCTGCAAAAGGGGGAGGCGGTTCGTGGGCGTTGCAAGTTGGGGCATTGAGGAGGTGAGAGGGCTGATCAACGAAGTTGAAGTTTTGATCATGGAGCGTGCTAGGGGGGTGGCAGACCAAGTCGGGATTTCCTTCGAGGTGGCGGAGAAGGGTTTGAGGGGGAACTTCTCTAAGATCAACAAGCGTTGGAGTGCGAGCATCTGGGGTGGGGCACGTTCCCATTTGAGGGCTGGTAGGAGTGGTGAGGAGGGAGAAGGAAGGGGGGAGGGTCCTCTATTTAGCCCTCAATGAGGATTGTTTCGTGGAATGTGAGGGGTTTGGGTGGGGTAGAGAAGAGGAGGGCAGTAAGGGAGCTGACTAGGAGGTGCAAAATAGAAATCCTCTGCGTTCAAAAGAGGAAGTGTGAAGGGGATGATAATGCTCTCTTTAGGGAGATTGGATGGGCCCGGCTCTCCCAAGGGGTCGCCTCCCTAGTATTGGGCAAATCTGGGGGGAGTATGGTCCTCTGAAACCCATTCGAGGTGGAGGAGGTGGTGCAAGACAGGGTGATTAGCAGATGGGCTATCTCTTTGCATTTTATGAGCGTCAGGGACGGCTTCTCCTGGAATTTCAGTGGGGGATATGGTCCCTTGCCCAGGGAGGAGAATAGCTTTGCGTGTGTCTCAAAACATTCATACATCTTGAGTCCCAATGTAAAAAAAAAAAAGAACAAAACAAGCCAACTCATTTTTCACAATTGAGAGAGAGAAGGGAAGGAAATTAAATAAGTGAGCGTAGGTTTAGATCATGACTAGTGGTGATTAGACATCACCTTCCATGCGGAAAAATTGCGATTATACATGGATCAGTCTTCATATTATTGCTGAAGATCATCTACGAGAGTCGATGTATGGTGCATCTATGAAAAGAACAAATCTTAACATGCTCTCGGATATTCATATTATCGATCGTCTGAGTAAGAACCAACCGATTGATTCACCATTAAACCACATTATATCTATGAAATCATCAACTCTTAGAAATAGAAGTAAAAGCTTCGCAACTTTCTGCCAACCAGCACGTCAGTTCCTCCGCTTGCATACCCACGCTAGTTTTCTGAGGCTGGCCTTCCTTTCGTGGTGCCCGTCTGCCCTGCTAAGGAGGGTACTCCTCGTCTCTTCCCATCCGTCTCTGGCTCTCGATCTCCGTTTCTCTCTATCTTGTTTCTTAGCGTCACCCCCACCACAAGCGGACAGCAAAGCTGGCCGCTGCAGCATCAACGGCGGAGCGCGAGGCGTGTCTGCATGCATCCGATCCCAAATGCTAAACGAAGACATTACGGAGAAGCCGTACGTGAGGGACCACGGTGGAGGGGAAGGCGGTGTAGGTGGTGCTCATCACCATCTCAGATGTATTCCGCCCCCCCCCGCCCCCTCCTTTCTCTCCCATTCTCGGCCAGTGCTAGCTGGTTAAAGGCAAACTTCATGCGCCATTGGTGAACTATAAAGGTGTCCTCTCTCTCTTTCTCTCTCTCTCCATTTACATATCATGATTTGTCGACTCGGTGTGACTCGAATTGACTCGGACGTATCGTACCATATTTGAAAAAATCCGATATACTGTGAGTCATCTTTAAGGTCGGTTGAGTCGAATTGAATCATAATGAGAGAGAGAGAGTCGAGTCGTACTGAGTTAATTACGACTCAGACATATCGTATCAGATCTGAAAAGATCTAACCTAATACATATCATCAGTCCACGAACCTTACTATGGATATCTTACTCAGAAAACATGTAAGTGGTCCTCTCGCTCGATTGGTGCACGTTCCCTTGTCTGCACAGATTAATTACTGCCTCGTGAGTATTGGGGTCATGTGTATAGTTATACCGCTACATCTTATTCATGGTTTGTTTCAACGTATTTAATTTTTTTCAGTAACTACAATTTGTGACTATTCAAGTATTTTGATAAGTATAAGGTATTTTCATATAGTTACGATAATTTTTGTTTACATAGATGACAATTTTACCTTGCTAGCTAGGCGACCGGTTTAGATTAAAAAGCCCCATGCACCGTGAAGATTAAATCTAGGGCCACCACCTGCCGCGTGCACTCAATCATAGGCCCTCTCCATTCTCGAATTAAATCCAATCTCTCACACAACTACTCGAGTTTGAACACGACCTCCCCAAATAGAATAAAGAAGTGCAGGTACCTTGCTAGCTCAACCGAACGCTGTAATTATTCATGATTAATTGGCCTCTTGGTACAAGAGTTGGCTCCATTGTGACGCTTATCTGTACTTGATCCACATAAAACTTCATAAACCTTAATTCAGAGAGTCTAGATAAATAAATCTCATGGTTAATTATTGAGGACGACTCATCCTGCCGCCCTAACAACACCCGGTCTTTGGCCCGCTATGGAAACCCAACTCTCCAAAGCCCAGTCAGTGCAACCCATCAAACTCCGTATCCTGTCGGCAATCTAGAAGTCGTATCCACGTGTTCCCTCTCCTGCAGCGGTCACTGCTGCACATTAATGACAAATGGCACTCCAATCCGATGACGAGAGGGGGACGCCACCCGCGCCACTCTCCATGTCATCACAAGCTCACCCCCTCTCCAACTAACCCTGCCTCATTGATGATCGACTAAGTCTTGCCGCATTAATGGCGAAACTATCTTCCCAGTGGAGGCGCCGGCAGGTTAATGCCCATGTCTTCCTGTCTCATCAGGCACGTGGGTGCGACGGCTCACGCCTTTCCTGGTCACGATAACCCAACGATCAACTCTCTCGATGATGATATAAGTAAGAGTACCATAAGAGGTAAGAAAAAAAAGACAAAAATCTTCCTAGAGCTCTCATGTTCTCTATCACTCGGGTCAACAAAACCCGTCTAGTCATTATCCCTGAGAAGACGTGTGCTAATGATTTTCGAGACTTCAGATCCATTAGCTTGCTGAATGGGACCTACAAGATCATCACTAAGCTGCTAACAGGATGATTAGTCAGTGTTATGGATAGGTTGGTCAGTAACTCACAAGATGCCTTCATTAGGGGAAGACATATCTATGATATTTTTTTGGTGACTCATGAGTGCTTATTTGCTATGAAATCACAGAGGAAGAAATGTATGGTCCTAAAGTTAGACTTTGAGAAGGTCTATGACCGTGTGAATTGGTAGTATTTGTTTTATGTGCTTTGAGAATATGGGCTTTGGGGAGAAATGGATTGGCTTGGTCAGGGTTTGCATTACTTCGGCTTCCTTTGCGGTTCTCGTCAATGGGAAGCTGTCCCCGTGGCTTCACAGTGGCAGGGCACTTTATCATGGAGACACGATGTGCCCTCTCCTCTTTGTGCTTGTGGCTAGTTTTTTGAGCAGAATGTGGCTGAGAGCTGAAATTGTTGGGCTGATTAGGGGCTTCTAGATGGTCAGAGAAGGGCGGTCACTTACTTGCAATATGTTGATGACACTATCCTGTTTATGATTAAGGGTGTGCAACAGGTGGTAATGGTCAGGATTGTGTTGAAGATATTGGAGGAGGCCTCTGGTTTGAAGGTGAACTTCAATAATAGTTTGCTGGTAGGAGTCAATGTAGAGGATTGTTGTCCCCAGAGGGCAGCTTGTTTGTTTGAATGTAAGGCTAGTGACTTTCCTATTCCATGCCTGAGCCTCCCATTCACCCCAGGCTCCCTGCACTATTCAGACTGGCTTTTTATTATTCAGAAATACGAGTCTAGGTTAGTTGGTTGGAAGGCGAGAGTGCTATCCTATGGAGGTAAACTTGTTTTGTATAGATCAGTGTTGGATAGTCTCCTCATTTATTTTCTTTTCATGTTCCGAATCCCGAAGATGATGGCAAATAAGATTGATTCGATCTATAGCAGGTTTTTCTAGCATGGTAGTGGAGGGAGATGCAGGGGTTGGCACGAAATAGCATGGAGGAGGATTACTTCTACCAGGGAGGCGGAAGGTTTGGGGATCAAGGATGTTAGGGCTTCAACTTAGCACTCCTATGTAAGTGGTTGTGGAGGTTGGGGAAGGGAGGGGAGGGATTGTGGGTTCAGAAGATCAGACAAAGGTACTATAGTAAGAGGAGAGTCTGGGACTTGGAGCATTCGTCTCGGCACAGGACTTCTCCACTCTGGCATGATATCTTGTCTTGTAAGGATGTTATCGCTTCAGGGATTCGGGTCCGACTTGGAAAAGGTGACCAGAGCCTTTTCTGGAAAGACAGATGGTGTGGGGACTTCCCCTTGGAGGCTCTGTTCCCTAGCCTCTTTGTGGTTGCTATAGATCCGCTGAATGCTGTCTCCTAGACTTTTGACCCCTTACTTTCATGTGGCACGCGGGCTCCGTCCTTCAGGAGTGATCTCTGGCCACATGAGGTGGAATAGCTCTAAGACCTCCTCTCCTTTCCCCTACACTTTCATCCTCGACTTGATAGAGATGATGAGTGGGTGGGATAGCGAGGGCTCTTTTTTGGTGAGATCGGCCCACGCCTCTGTTGTCGATGGCGGTACTCACCACAACCTCTTCTCCTAAGTCTGGAATCCGAAGAGTCCGCTGAAGGTGAAGGTCCTGACTTGGAGGATCTCACATGGGAGGCTTTCTACCCGAGACAGATTGCTCCGCTTTCTTTCGAGTATGCAGCCGACTTACTGTCTTCGTGGGATGGACGACGAGACATTGATCACTTGTTTGTAGGTTGTACCTACTCTCAGGGGGTGTGGGGGGAGCTTGCTAGGATTCGTTGTAGCTTTGACAAACAGAGGGGGGTGCATTATTTGATTGAGCATTGGGGTAGGAGTTTGCCCATCAGGGGTGACAGGACGGTGTGGTGGCTTATCTTCTACGCCACTCTAGGACACTTTGGGGGGAAAGGAACAACCGCATTTCAGAAGGGAATCTAGAGCCGAGGGCACAGTTGTTAATTTTGTTAGTCTTAGAGGGAATGGGTTGAGATTTTTTGTAATGTGAATTTCCTCAACTCTACTCTTTTTGTGTTGCTAGGGGGTAGTATGCTACACACTGTCTTAGTGTGGCCTTCTTTTTGGGATTTTTTGGGATTGGGCTGCCGCTACTTGTATATCCCGTTTAAGTTGTGTATCAGTGGGAAGCCTCACTCTAGTTTGAGTGAGTGGTGGACGTAGGTCTCAAGGTTGAGACCGAGCGACCTTAAAATTGCTATCCTCCTTGTGTGTTTGTTGGTCTCTATTATGCTTCACTTACATGCATGCCTAGGACCGTTTTTCAGTAAGCAAATGACACTTACTATATTTTCATTCATATGATTTGAGTTTGCCTTCAACCAAGGAGTATATAGAAAGGCGTGACTGGAAAGATAGGTTAGGTAAATCTGGAAGGTCACCTCTTGCGTGAGGAGATCCTAGATCAAATCTCCGCCTCGTACAAGAATTGGTTGTTGGTTATTCCCTACATTCGTGTGATGCTTGCTGGAATCTATTTGCACACCGAGTGATTATTGTTGGTTTTAAGTAAGGAGTTCACTCAGTAAGAGAGCGCTGCTATCTCATTCGATCATTGAGTGTAGCTAATATCTTTAATTCCACAAAAATTTCATTGGGATCCATTCACCCCCCTCTGGATCTCAGTCGTGTGCATATCTGCTAGCACCACTACCCCAATAGGAGACTCTGTCGAAATTTCATCAGAAATTTTCTTCTATCCATAGAAGTGTTTTTTTATGATTTAATTGTCTTTATTATAGATATAAAAATGACTTCGATAGCTCCCTCCGCAATTGCGCAGAAGACAAGTGCTCCATTCTGGATGATCCAAGAGGCTAGTTGTGACCTGGCAGAACATCAATGAACATGATAAAGGGCGAGACCACTGTGGTGGTTGACTCTTCTGACTTAGAGACAGACACAATGGATGCTAATCGGTTGACACTCTCAAATAGTAGCTACTTTGAATTTGATCGTAGCCGTAATTATAGAGTCGACTTCCCGAAGGATAAAAATATATTGGCTTTTCTTCATGCCTTCAATCTTCTAGGCAAGAGGGACATCCATGTGGTTCGAGTGGCCGAACAGAGTATCCTCTTAGGCCAAGATAGCATGGCAGATTTGGTAGTGAGGGGTGAGCCTATATACTTCCCTGGAGAACCCCAGAAGTGGGATGTTGTTACTAGAGTGTCAGAGTTGGCCCCAACGGAGGGTATGTTAACAAGAGCCCCTAAATTCACCCCTACCAAGTGGGATTTGTCAGCCGGTAATGTGCACCAGGAAAAACCACCATTCCACCTATTCCTGGCCCCGTTGAAGTGGGGGTTCCGTGAGGAACCGTTCTTGTTAGATTGTTTGGCGATGCAATTCAAGCACCAGATCACTATTGGGTGGTTTGCTGATTTAAAAGCCACTGATTCTCATGGGTTTCGGGCCAAAGCCATTGAATTTATAGATTATGTGCTCCAGCACTATGGCCCAATTCTGATGACTGCTGGGGTATACTATAGTGTATATGCTTCCCGCTTCTGTTACCCCATTTCGAAGGGCCTTTGTTGTGGAATGATAGAGGTCTTCTGCCCCAAATTCAACACATTTTATATGGCGGAAGGTGAAACTTCACTAGACCTCTAGAGCCATAGATGGAGAACCTTATGAAGAAGTGTCCTAGCCTGACCGGTTGAAGGACCAAACTAATGGGGAGGGCCGTTATCTGACCAGTTATGCTTATCGGTACCTGATAAAAGTGTATTAGACTTTGTGTTTGTCACACCGTGACACTACTGAAACCTCTTCTTCTCACACCCGCTCTCGAAAAGAAAGGAAACGGGTGGGGATGGGCGGATGGCTACAATATTTCTTTGGCAGTGATCAAAAGTTCAAACATTTTCCTTCTGCTACGGCGGCTCCGAGCAAGTCAAAGAAGCGTGCTCGACGGAAAACCCACCTTTTGTCCTTACTACAAAAGGGGCAACGGGGTGGTCCAAACCTTGCCGGAGTAGACACCGTCACACATTGTGCGACATATCGAACATATTGGCTATGTGAGTTCGCTCTTCCCCAGGGCGACGAGACTGTAATTCATGCCGAAGCTATATATCAGGTGTGTCTTATGGCGTGGGGAGTGAAGCTGTTCCTTTGCCCAACTGCCTTGTGCTTCATTTACAAGATGCTGGGAGACCTTCATCATTCATGTTTCCCAAGGAACTTATGGACCGTAGTGTTGTGCAGGTGGAATGGCGATCTAGAGGGGGGTGAATAGAACCGTCCCCAAATTCAAAAACTATTGCAGACTTATGTAAACAATTTAAACTATGTGGCTTAAGCAAAAATTAAAGCGTGCCAAGGCATGATGTCCGTAGCAGAGTACGAGCTACAATTCTCAAGGCTGGCGTCATATGCTCTGCATCTCATCAGCATGGAGCTTTTAAAGGCAAATCACTTTATGGATGGGTTAAGGCCCATCTTTATTTAGTAACTTGGGCCTTAAAATATCTGCACATATACGGAGATGGTCCATAGAGCTCACCTATGTGTAAGGACCCTTGAGAAGATCGAGAAATTCAAAAGTAAGGGAGTAGAATCTAGCTGGAAACATGATAAGCGGGGAAGGATGGAAGATAAGTTCAGCATCACAGGCACTTAAAAATCCTGTGACAATGAGAAGAGGTCCCATAATAGGAACGCCAATAACAATAACAACAAAACTAAAAGGTGAAAGAGGAGGAAAAGCAAATCATGGCGGCTTCCACATTCTGTGAAAAATTTGGTCATTCGGTCGAAGAGTGGTGGAAGCACCTGGGAGCGTGTCTATGCTGTGGAAGTCAGGAGCACCGCATGCCAGATTGCCCCCTCATGAAAGAACAGTCTTCTAACAGTGGACGCAAGTGGCGGGCTCATCTTAATGCCATGCTAGATGAGGAAGCACCCAAGGATGATGGCTTGATAAAAGCTATTGTTCTAATTTGTTCACATCCTACTTTCATACTATTTGATTCTGGTGCTTCTCATTCCTTTATATCTATTGCTTTTGCTAAAACCCTACCAGTTTCACCTGTTCCTTTACCTTTAGACCTAGGTATCACTACACCCTTAGGTCCCAGAACCAAACTTACAACCACTACCCAAATAGTGAGGTAACCATTGATGGCCACAATCTTCCCGCAAACCTCGTATGCCTTGACATGGAAGGCTACGATGCCATTTTAGGCGTAGATTGGCTTGTTGATCATTGTGCCAATATCAATTATCACAATAGGAGAATTTCTTTCCACAAACCAGATCTTCCATGGTTTTCCTTCATTGGCATCAAATATAAGAAGCATCCTATCCTCATTTCTTCTCTTCACACCTTTAAACTCATCTCGCAAGGTTGTGAAATTTTCCTTGCTTCTGTAGTAGTCATTGAGCCCAAGGAAATCATCCTAGAGGAAATCCTTATAGTAAAAGAATTCTCTGACATTTTTCCATCTGAATTACCCAGTTTACCATCCGAAAGGGAAGTAAACTTCTCCATTGAACTCATACCTGGAGCAGCACCTATCTCAATAGTTCCCTATAGGATGTCCCCCACGGAACATAATGAATTAAAAAAGTAACTTCAGGAGTTACTAGATAAGGGTTTCATTCATCCAAACACATCCCCTTCGGGTGCGTCGGTCTTATTTGTCAGGAAGAAGGATGGATCTCTTAGGCTCTGCATCGACTATCAATAGTTAAATCAACTCACCATTAAGAATAAATGTCCACAATCGCGTCTCGATGAGCTGTTTGATCAAATCTCCAGATCAAAATATTTCTCTAAGATCGACCTCAAGTCGGGTTATCATTAGCTCTAAATTAAAGATGACGATATTTACAAGACTGCATTCCATAGCAGATATGGACATTATGAGTTCATAGTGATGTTGTTTGAGTTAACCAATACCCCTGTAGCTTTCATGCAACTTATGAATGATGTCTTTAGGTCTTATCTCGTTCGATTTGTGGTCATCTTCATTGATGATATTCTCATATACTCTAAAATCAAGGAGGAACATGAAGAGCACTTAAGGATAGCTTTGCAAACATTGAGAGAACACCAACTCTATGCAAAGCTTAGTAAAAATGAATTCTGGCTATTGGAGGTCTCTTTCCTTAGCCATATTATTTCATAACAAGGTATTATTGTGGATCCTTCTAAGGTTGACGCTGTTAAGAATTGGAGCCGACCAACAACTATCTCTGAAGTTAGAAGTTTTCTGAGTCTGGCTGGCTACTACCGATGATTTATCAAGGATTTTTCAAATATTGCCATCCCTTTGACCATGCTTACAAGAAATGAGAATCCCTTTATATGGTCGAAGGATTGTGAAGAGAGTTTTCTCACTCTTAAGGAGCATCTTGTGTCACGCGTCGACGTGAAATATCAGGACTGGCAGTAGAAACAATTAACAATATTATGCTTACTTCCAGACATGCTATGCCAAGACTAAAGAATTAACACAACACCATGATCATAAAATAATTCCATTAACTAAATAATAATTGAATGATTCATACTCCAATTACATAACCCACAAGAAATGTAACGCACCAGGGCAGGTGCGCTACATGACTCTAACGCACAGGGTCAGGTCCGTTAAAGGCACCCGAACACCTAAAATCCACAGTTTTTGAACAGAACATAACGCACTAAAGATGGCACGTTACGCGACTACGACGGACCAGGGCTGGGCCGTCAGACTAACCGCCTATCTCAGTCAACGGTCAAAGGAACGGTCAATGGTCAAGTAACAGATCTGGGACTGTCTATTATACCTAAGGTGACGTGCTAGTGCTAGGGCGTCAGGGGGCCGTAACGCACCAGGGGTGGTGCGTTACACCGTCTTGGTTGCCAAAATCCAAAGTTCGAGATCGAACCCCCTCCCGGTCGACCGAAATCGACGGGAATAGTGGGGAAACTAGTTTTAAAGCTAAACTACCATGCCATACCAACACTCCATAACTAAACATGCCATTCAAACTTAAAAACGATGGCCATGGAATCAACTTTATGAATTTAAGGCTAATTAACACTAACATGGACGATTACACGAAAATCGAAGAAACTGGCGTCGGACCACGGTGCATGTGGTATCGGCGGGTTCCTAGCGAGGAGAAGATTCCATCCCCCTACCTCTTACACGACGGGAACGGTGTTCGAGGCACGAACGGACGAAGGGGCATTGCGGCTCCACTTGGCCCGACCCACCTCCACGCTCCGCGAATCGAGGGAAGAAGGGCGTCACCGCGATCTGCGTGACACGACCTTTCCAACGGTACCTCCCTTGCCTCGATCAGCGGCTGTCTAGACCAAAATCGAGAGAGAAGAACGATTACCATCCCTAAAGTCGATACACATCCATATTTGTCCATTCTTTTTCTTTACCAAGACAATATTGGCAAGCCAAGTTGGATACATGCAAGGCTCTGCAAAGTCCACATCTAACAATTTGCTGACCTCTACATTTATTTTTAATTCAAGTTTATGACGCATGCATCTTTGGGATTGCCTGATTGGCTTGGTGATGGTAAGTATTGCCAATTCATGTTCGGCCACTGAAGGATCTAGCCCGAGCATTTCTTTATACATCCAGACAAAGCAATCCTTCTACTCCAACAAGAGTTATTTATGCACTTGCCTTTCTTCTTCATTAAGGAGGGCGCTCACAGAGATTGGTCGAGGGTCCACCGCATCCTCGAGATTGAATTCAATTAATTCATCTACAGTCGCCTGACTACCATCTTCAAGTTCGCGCGGAACCAGTTGTAGGTCAATGAAGTCCTCGTCATCAGTGTCAGTGATGTAGACATCATAATATTCAAGATTATTAATGATTAATGACAAGGTCTGCTTGTCATTATCTTCAGGTGCCTCTATCCCCTACTGTTCATTTACACAGATGGTAGATTCCTTGTCGGGGTTTAAATTGCTAAAGGGCAACATCCCTATAGTGTTGATGGCATAATAGACTTTAAAGTCCTTCTCTCGATCATATCCGAGCCCTCTTGTGTCTTTTTTGGAGAAGAGAGATTGCCCCTGAACTTGCAGTGGATACCACATTTGTCGGAAGTAATCGTGTCGAGAAGTTTCTTGTATTTGTGAAATCTTTTGCTTCTGGCACATCTCTCTAGTGTATTTAGGGATATCGTCGATTTCTTGAACGAACTCCAGGACGTCCTTAAGAGAGGAACAACAGCCAAAATCATCCTCTAGCGAGCCCTGTAGGACTAACTCTCCCTTGTACAAGACTATGGGTTTGTCCTCCTTATCTTTCTTCTTGCTTCTCTTTCTTTGATAAGTGACCATAAAGGTCTTTAGTTGCTCCACTTTGTGTTCCTCTCTTTCAAAAGGAAGTTGCATATATTTAGGAGGTAACGAAATGCTTTTGTCGATGGCTCGACTAATAAGATTGACTTCAAAATTAATTTGCCACCTTTCCGAGCGAGTAGAGTTGGAATTTGCGACCTCAACATGGAGGCTAAAGCCTGTGTAATCTTGCCAAGTCCTCATTCACCACAAAGTGTTCCTCGTCTTCTTCTTCAAGGACCATGTTTTGCTTGCCCTTGTCATTTATTTTGGGAGGTGCCAATGTGGGTTCCCCGAAGCACAATGGGGTGTCCGTCAAATTACACTCCTTCAAGTGAAATGGAGTTTGATTGGCAAAAATTGCGTGTTGCTCTCCATTCTTTGCATACTTGATGCACTGATAGAGAGTGAAGAAATGACCGAACTTTCATGTAATCAAAGCCTTCCTACCACCACCTTGTACGATGTATCAACAACGATGATATAGAAGGTTACCTTTGTGACAAAGTCATCCATGATAACTCCACATCTACCTTGCCAAGGACATCTTCCGAATTTTGATTAAAGTCTGAGATCTTCACCCCACTTACCCTTTGTACGTTAGGGATTTGAAAGTTTTCAAGAGCATTATATTATCGGACACACCAGAATCCACACGAATACCATTTATCCCGTGTCCATTTATCTTTCCTTGCATGTACAAGAGATGGTTATGGCATAGAGAGGACAGTAGCATGTCGTTCTCTGTGAAGGTGACATTTGTTGTGTATGCTACATATGCTTGAGCTTGAAGTTCAACCACTCGAGCCTCATAAGTTTCTGGCTCTTGGAGTATTTTTATGAGGGCTTCTGTAACGACCCAAGATCCGGATATCGAGAATGACCCGACACCATTCGAATCCTGGCTCGCCGCCCACGAGCTGGAGGGCTCGGAAGGGCTAAAAGGATAGGTGTGGTGTACACATAAATAGGAAATAAAGCAGGACAATTCAACAATTAACAGAAATAAACAACTAACTACAACAGAGTCCAGTCCAACAGAAAGTACAGTCTAAGGCAGAGAACGTACCAAAAGTCAAGTGAACACTCGGCCCGACGAGCTGGCAACTAAGAACCACCACGCAACACTCTCGAACCTCAAGGAAGAACCGCAACACCTGAAAATCAGGGGTGAGCCTCCTATCACGCAACACTGGCTCAGTAGGGGTCCCGCGGAACCCCAACCGAAAACAACGGCGGTACGAAAAGCAGCAACTACAGCTCGAACAACAACAGCAGCGGGAGTAGCTACAACGACAACGACAGAAAGCGCGGCCATACACGAATCCCCAAAACACGGCAGCCGGAGAAACCACGGCTCTACAACTACTCCTACCGGAACCGAACCCAACGTCCCGGTCCCATGGTCGGAGGACCAAACAGACTACGAACAGCCCTAGTCACACTACTAGGAAACGCCATAACATCTCTATCGTGGAGGCCCGTGCCCACACACAAACGCCCACACCAAAATCACACGATCTAGAAGCACGGTCACGACCTCACTGTCGTGGGCTCTACGCCCGCTAGGAAAACCCTCGGTGACGCTCACCGGAAACCCTAGACGCTGGCTTCGGGAAAACACCCAAAAATTACACGTAAAACCTCATCTTGCAGACGAGAAACTGAACCTCAAGTCACAACGAGCTCACGTCACGTGATAAGAGTACCTGCCCACCAGAAGCAAGACCGGATGCGTCCACTGACGACTTAGTCCGCAGCCTCAGGTGTCTCCCTACGATGTCCCAGGCGGAGACTGAGACACCGTACAGTCACCAGGAACACAGAACAATAACTAGCTAGGGTCGCACTCGTCAGCGTGTGTCCTCTGCCCCCAACTACGCGTGCACACACAGACCATCTGTCTAGGTCGGGTCCTCTAGCTGATTTTTCCCCCTGTCGGACTCAGTCTACAAAGGCAAGGGGTCCTACGGTAACCAGCCTAAAAATTATCTCACTCGGGTCATGCTCTCCATGACTCCCAAGTGGGTCTGCACACGCGTGCACAGGAAAGCTACGACTAGTGGGTACTCACTAAACGTGAACACTGAAAATCACGCATGCACCCATTGCAAGTAACGCGGAGTAACAGGTGGCTCACGGCCACCAGACCTTAGACAGCCCACTAGACTTACTAAACCCAACGGTCCTTGAGTCATGAGACTCGAGTCAAGATCACTGCACATGTTGACATAGTGCCGTCAATCTGGCTTAATCCCTAGGTCTAAAATCACGGTGACCCGATTTTCAATGCAGCTCACCAGCCACTGAGTTGATCCCTCATCCAAGGGACACACGGGAAACCTCCAGCCCCTAGGCTGGTTAACTGGACTCACAGTCCAAGGCCAACCACATGGCCCACGTGGAAAGTACTTTCCGGCGAAACCCACGTCGTGCGGGGAAGGCCCACCGCACTTACACCGACTCGTGACAACCCGATCTAACGCAAACTCGAAAGCTCAAAACACACACGGGGTCATCCGGACCCCCAAGACCCACAGTACGTAAATCGAGATAACTCGATACCTCCGGACACCCCTAAAACATGAATACAGAACCTCGGGTGTCCATGACTCTCACCAGACCAAAGGTCAACCACTGGGTCACAACCGGGTCGACCGGAGGCCAATACAATGCAAAACGGACACGACGAGCACGAAGAGTCACGTGGCGGTCCTCTCTGGACCATTAGAGAGCCTGGAGGTCTCCTTCGAACCGCAAGGCCCAGCCTAGCGGTCCAGCCAGGACCGCAAGGACCCAAAGACTCTCGAACCTCAAGCGGTCTTCTCTCGGACTGTAACGTCCTGGATCTTTGGCGGATCTGTATTGGGTCCTGCTGGATCTTTATTAAGTTTTCGGATCCTTTTAGAAGAGTTTCGGACTACTTTTGTAGCTTCCGAGTTGAGAACATTTCGCCCTGGTTATCTTTCAATTCCTCGACTCGTGGACGCTGCAGTCGCATTGTACTCTTCGTCAAGATCGTTTCGGCTATTTTTACAGATTTTTAGGCCTCGGTTAGGCATTTATTGAAATTGTTAAAGAATTATTAAAATTAAATGAGTATATTTATAATTTCAGAAAGTTGAGGGGTTAAAATATAATTTGAGGGTAGTCTTGGGAAAAACCCTTTCCCAGGCCCCGACGATAACCTGGCTCGTAGTAAGCAAAGGTAGTCTGCTGGAGCGCTGCCTGGTAACTCTCTGAGCATTTGTATTGCTAGATCACTTCCGACCCGGGTAGCTCTGCCTTCGCCTCGAGCTCGGCTGCCGTCCGTTCCGCCTCAGACTGCCTCTGCTCAGCTTCGGCTCACACGACTTCAGCCTCCGCCTGCTGCCGCTTAGCCTCTCGAACCCGATCCTCGAGCTCTTCACTCTCGGCTTTCCATTGCTCGTCACGCTCGGCCTAAACTTTGCGCTCTGCGTCCAGAAGCATATCTTTCAGCCCCTCCTTATAGCGAGCATGAGTCTTCTGCTCGGTCGCCTCCCGAGCCTCTTTTCAGCTCGACTCTACCTGCGCCTTGAGTGAAGTCGCCTCCCGCCGGAGGTCCTCAAGGTCGACGGTCAAACACTCAATCTTCCGATTGGACACGCCGCGGGCCCAGGCCAGAGATTCCCTCTCTGACTCTAACCGAGCGCACAAATCGGCCATCTCGGCCCCCAGCTGGGCCACGATCAGGCCGCCCTCCATGACTCGTTCGAGAATCACGGAAGGGGAGCTACGTTCGAGGTCTCCTCGAATCACCTCCGACATCGCCAAACGGCATCTGCGATACAGGGAGGCCCGGACGGCGAAGGCTCCCGCTGCAGGAAGGAAGGTCCTCTCTGGGACAGCCAGAATTGGGGCATCCTCCCCGAGTACCCCCACTGCTGGTGCCCCACAGGTTGGCTCGGAGTGGACCGCCTCGCCTCGCCCATCCATGGCCTCGGTCGGTTGGGATGGGGTTGCCTCACCTCGTGACCCCTCGGCCTCTACCGGCTCGGATCGGGCTCCGTCGTCCTGCGCTCCGTCAGCCTCCATAGGCGCCCCAGCGTCGGCCACCCCTACCTGGAGCGCATCCACCTCGGTCGTGACTCCTCCTGTCACGACGGCCCCCTCTGGTTCGATAATCGAGAGAGCCAGCTGCGCGCCCTCTTCGACGGGGCGAGCAGCTGCCGCCTTTCTCGCCCTCTTCCTCTCAGCAGTCTCGACCCTCATCGAAGACCGCAACATCTTTTCCATGGAGTTACGCTTGGCCCCGCGATGCTCGAAAGATCCATCCCGAGCAAGCTGTTTGCCCTTGTCCCGGGCACGGGAATAACTCCCAGACGCTTGAGATCCGACGGGAGCAGGCGTCTCCTCCTTGTCGAGAATTACCACCTCAGCCGGCGACGTCTCCTCATCAGCCACTTGCCTCGAGTCTGAGCAGACAAAAGAGTACTATCAGAAAAAAAAAGCTGACTAATCCGACGCAACATCAATACGAGGCCCTGAAGCCCTTACCTGGAGGCTTCACCATCTGAGAAGGGTACTCTTCGATGTTGGCCTCAGCCATCAACTCGACGGTGGATCGGCGATTCTCCTGAAGAAGGGCAGCCCTCTTCTCCACCTCCTTGGAAATCACTGCCGGCTTCGGAGGGATGTTAGGGTGAAAATTGGGGATCAGCAGGAAGTTCCAAGTCCCTCTACCCAAGGCTACGCCCACCCAGAAATACTGGGTCTTCCAGCCCTTGTGGGAGGAATCTCTGGAAGAGAGGGTCACGCAGCTCCTTCCCCTCTTCGCCTGGAGGAAGAAGAAGCCCTTACCCACGTAGGCATGCTCCTTCAACTCAATGAAAGCATGGAAGAGATCCAGCGAAGGCTCGATCCCGCCCAAACGGCAAAGGAAGATGAAGGAGAACACAAAAGTATAAGAATTGGAGACCAACTGGATTGGAGCCAGTCGGTAGAACTGAAGCAGTTCGGCAACGAAATGATGGAGAGGAAGGCAGAACCCACACTTCCAGGCCAAGAGGAAGGAACAAAAGAAGCCGGAGCGAATATCCATACTGGACTCATCGGGCTCTATGGGATAAAACTGATACTTCCATGGCAGCCCATATCAGCACTCCTGCCGCTTCACCTTGTCCTCAATCAGCTAACTGTGCAGAGGTTCCGTCGGTGCCGTAAAAGCCCGGGAAGTCTGCTCAACCTCTTGCGCCACAGCCTCAAGATGCTGGTCCGCCATGGAGCAATCAGGAGAGCTGGATGAGGAAGAAGAGGACACTGTGCTGGACAACTCAGGGGCCGGCAAAAGTTGGCAAATCGTCACCGCTGTAACTCTGCAAGCTCCGCGAAGGCCGCCGCCACACAGTCTGGACCAACATTATGAGAAGGACGATTATGGGATTTACACAACTTCCGGGAGAGAAAATTCATGAAACTTGTGAAAGATTGAAGGATCTGTTGCGTCAATGTCCACATCATAGGTTACCCAAATGGCAAGTTGTGTATGTATTTTACGAGGGGTTATCTAATTATGATAGGTAAATGGTGGACACATGCTGTGGGGGGGTATTCATGAACAAGGGTGAAGATGATGCTTATGGTCTATTAGAAATTTCGAGTGAAAATTTGATAAATCGTGCCTCAATCTAACCTCATAAACAATCTGTAGGACCTTCCAGACAGGCTAAAAATCTAACCCAAACTTATAAGGAAGCCTGTGATTTCTGTGCCAGTCTCACTCACCATGTGAGTGAATGTCCTACGATAGCCCGACTCCCACCAGTCATCCAAGCGCAAGTCCAAAAATTCCCTAGGTTTCTCTCAGCTCAAGCGTGATACATTCTCAGATGATTATAATCTTGGCTAGAGTAATTGCCCAAATTTGCCTTGGATGGATCAACCAATTCAAGCCCATTTGTCTAAACTATTACCCCAAGAAGCCCATGAGCGGCCCATGTGTAATCAACCTCAACCCGACTCATCTCACCCTACCTTCGAAAGCAACATCTATACTAGGGGTGATTCACCAGGCCACTACTTCAAGCCTCAAATCGTGTATCATGACCCTCCTTCGATATTACACCAACCCCCTCAACACGTGAATGATGATGATGATGATCTGATGCCAGTCATTTTGGCTCAAGATGTCAATACTAGGAGTGAGGGGGAGTGCACAAGCAATACCATTACGAAGGAAGAGAAAGAAGTAAGGGGTGGATTAAAGGATAATGATGATAATATTAATATCATTACCCCATTTTATGAATGTTTTGAGGTTAAGAATATCAATGTGAAAGATAGTGGCCCAAACAACTCAATTGAAGATCCACATGAAGAGAAGGATTGCTTTGTAATTCATAATCTTGTTGATTTAATGAAAATAAATTCTGAATATCCTCCTCCTCTTGAAGAACATGATGATGGGGCCTTGTTGGAAAAGTTTACATTTCATCTGCCCACCGCATTACTGAAAAATTTGATTGATAATCTTCAGTTGAGTGATGAGTGTGATGAAGGGTCTTATTAGAAAATTTCACATTTGATCTGACCCCTGAGCCTTATCCCATTGGTCTAAATCATTAGATGAATTAGATCCCTGACTCACGCTTCCTTCTAATTTGATTCCCCTGAAGGTAAAGCCTCTCCAATATGACATTCTAGAACCTGAGGGAGATATGCCAGCAATATTCACCTTTGATTTGACTTCTTCTTAAGAAGACCAATTGATCAATGCTCTTAATACTCATGAGGCTATTACTAAGGGGAATGTGACTAATGTCGATCTTATTCATAAGCCACCAGTACCTGACCAAGTTATCATGGAGGAAGTAGTCACTAAAGGGACAGTCAGGTGGGTAGATACTGAACAAGGGGGCTAGTGGGTAGATTCTGGGTCGAGGTTTCACATTGATCTTGAAAGATTAAAGGCCATTGATCATTTCAGGATCCTTGAAGAAGAGAACTGGCTCACACATATTGTTAATGTTAAAATCCAAAATGTGCGAGATCAGCATATTTCTAGCCCTAGTGCATACATGCTTACTCTTGTCCTCCAATGACATAAGGGTTGGGATTTGAGGGAGGACGAGATGTTATGGTGGCTAATTATGAAATCAACCCGCTAGTTAGTGAGCCACATTGTGTCTGGCTGAAGAAGTTAAATTTAGCACTTCTTGGAAGGCAACCCAAAATTTTTTTAGAAGTGTGTAATAATAAATGGCTTGTTGGGAGGTAACCCAACATTTCATCTTTAATGTTTCAATAAGTTGTTTTCATTTTTTATGTTTGTAGGAGTCAGCAGTAGCACCAGGAGGATATCTGGCGAGAACCACATCTGCTCACCCTAGGTTGTACCTTCTCTTCCCAAGCATTCATGTGCACATTGTTCTATTTCTATATGATTCATATCATCAAAGACAAAGTTACTTAAGTTGGTGGTTAAGGGTAATCATTGTAAAAATCTCATACAACCTATGCCTCATTTTGTTATAAAAAAGGGAGCCTCAATTACGTTTTCATGATTCATGCTCTCATACAAGAGACTCTGGAATGGAGCAGACTATGGAGATGGATGATGGAGCCCATTTTTCCTTTGTAAGCCCATGATCATTTGTAGGGGGTGAAAGGTTTCTTAAGATCACCTTTCCCCAAGGAGGTGACCAGAACACCCCGGGGGGGGGGGGCTTTTGTGATGATCATATCCCTCTCATGCTACCCTAGGGAAAAGAAGTAACCCCTCCCGCTGCCTTAGCCAGAGAAAGAAAGAAACTCTTCCCTTCGGGAGTGCACCCTTGGGCTAGAAAAAGAAGGAAACGCTATATGTTGTTTCTCTGCACTACTGCTCACGGGAGCAGAAGGCAACTTCCCAGAAATAAAACAAAACCCCTTGCGCTGCTATTTTCCTTTGCTTTGCACTGCCGCTGTTGTTCTTCCTGCGCTGCTCTCTGTTCACCCGGAGTTGCTGCTGCTGTCTTCTTCTTATAGCTGCTTGGAGGTGGGGCGGAGGGCCTCCTTCTTGCTCTCCTCTGGTGGGATTTGAAGAGGTAACCCCTTCACCTTCCTCCTCCCAGTCTCTTCCCATTCCTTAGTGCAGCATTTACTTCTCTTTTTCTTTTTCTTCTTTCTTTCTTTTTTTCTTTAGTAACCGCAGGGCCCACGGGCGGAGAGGGCTCCTCCGGCCTACTGGCAGGGCGGAGGACCTCCCTCCGGCCTGCTGGCAGGGCGGAGGGCCTCCCTCCGGCCTGCTGGCAGGGCGGAGAGGGGTTGGCAGGCCTCCGGGTGTCCCTTTCTCTATAAAAAGACCCCGTACCGCTTAAAAAAATCCCACTTCAACACGTGGAATACTTATTTGGCTTTTTTTGGCTTGTACAGAGGACCTTCTCTTGACTTGTCCCTGCCTAATCATGTGGGTGGCAACACTTGTGACTTTATTCCATACACACATACCTAGATGTGCATATTTCCCATGTATTTAATTTTAACCCCTTCATAATTGAGGAGTGCAAAAATCACTTTCTTTGGGCCTCTGTCGCCTTATAGAATGGTGTATAAGCATGAATCTATGCATTTTATTATCACCATCTTTCATTTCTTTCTAAGATGCTCCTTTTCCACGACCCAATCATCTTAGAAAAATTCATTTCCAAATGGGTCATGCACATCCATTGAATGCATGCTTTCAGAGATGAGCTCCTGCCCTGCACCCTCTGCTACATCAAGAACTGCATCCCCATTTCCCTTGGGCCCTTGTTAATTATATGTACTTTTCTTCTTCAGAGTAATTTCTGAATATCTGAATTTTTGTGGAAATATTTTATGGGGTCAACAGTCAATAAAGAAATTGTCACATGAGGAAGCCAGCTAATCGGATTTCCCAGCAACTTTCTGTGAATGCACAATAAACTCTACCTCATTTGAAAACCTCTGTCCATGGCCATGGCATCAAAAAAAATGGGACAAATAATAAAAGTCACATCAACGATAAATTGAACCCACATAAATTCTTTACTTTCAAAATAAGAATGAAATTTCTTATAATCAATTACACTTATTCTCAAATGCAGATGAAAGCCTAATATTCTAAAAGAGTTTCTAGGATGATGACAAATTACAACACTGAAAATAAAAGAATCTTTAATGGCTAACACACTATTTTTAGTGCCAAATTCTCCATGCAAGCCAGATAGGGAAGACTTATCTTAAAACACTCTGAGTACTGTGAACGGTATACTACATATATAATATACTAGAATAGTATTTAAATGGAAATCTGTAGTCCCTAGGATCTGGGTAGAGCATTGTCACCACACTGCATGCTCATTCTAGCATTTGAAGAATAGAGCAACGCACTCAAAAGGACACACTCTCTGAATGAATTCAAAGTGGCTTTAATTAATTGGGGATGACAATGCTCAAGGTTCAATATGGATTCATGATATCAATCTTTTGTAGAATGTGTCAAATAACTCACCATCTACAACTTTTGGATCCAATCATAAAGAAGGTTGTCCTATTCAGTTACCTTGTCTAATAGTTATATATGACACGATATGTTCTGAAAAATATTACATAAACTATCCCCTGGACACCTACTCCAACAAAAGAATGTTCAATTACATTATATACTGACAAACAAATCGATAGCAAATAGTAATTTATTTAAAAGTAATATGCTACCCAATTGTTTCACCTTGAAATTGACATATGTTTAGTTTTTTGCCCCATGTACTGCCCAAGTATAAACTTTCCACAGAAGGAAAAGTTCTGCCCAAGTATGAATAAAGATACTACAATCAGTCCTTTTGATCGCGCAGACAGCCCCTGTGAGGCCTTATCGGGATAGTGTTCAAACCCCTCCAAAGAGACTATCCCCAAATCATCTCAGAATGACCTGGTATTTTGAGAGTTGCTAATACACATCCTAAACCCCTCTCCAGAATTTTATTACAATTTTTAGATGCCTTCTCCCTTACCTACCACGTCCACCTTCAGCCCCTCAGTTCTGACTGCACTGAACTACAAAACTGAGCCCAGTCTATCTTCCCCTCCCCACGCCCAGAACCTCCACTGCACACCACCCCCACCTCTGCTACCTAATCATTCCACGCCTACTAGCTATCCACCAGAGAAAATCCCGCCCCATTTGCCTCCCGGAAGCCCCAATTCCAGCCCCATCTTTGGTCCCCTATCCTGCTCCCAGCAGAAAGCCCAGATTGCACAGGGTCTGCTTCAAAATTCGGCACGACTTCCACAGTATCCCGTTGTAGTCGCCACTTCATCGGCATCCCTGGGACATCCCCAGCAGCGTCCCTGCCAAGTTTCGTGACTAGCGGATGTGCAGAAGGTGACGTACCAGGCTCGCCTTCCTGCTACTTCCCAGCACGTGTGCAGGCCGGCCTGCAGCTTGCCCACCGCACGAGGCTACTCCAGAGGTTCCAGCCAGCGCCGACGACTTCCTCTTCGTCCGGGAGACTCGCTGTCCCCGACAGCGTGCTACCAGGGACGTGGGCGTCTTCCTCCGCCCCCATGACGCGTCATCCTAGTTGCGGCTCCAGCCCGTACTTGTTCGCACACATGGAGTTGCCACACGTTGTCCACTCGCGGCCCGTCACCCCATATTGCACGACCCCCGGATCTCGCTTGTAGCCTTTTACCTTCCTGCGAGGAGTGGGCTTTGTTTTTGGGTTGTAGCTCTGTTTAGCTTTGTACCAGGTGGTTGTGTGACTTGGCTAGATGTCTTCTCCCATGCCCCGAGCGTGGAGGTACGCATCCACATCCTTGTTTGGTCTCTATCTTGCTAGTTTAGTATATTTCTGCTGTTTGCGTGATTGTTAGAACTTTAGCTCGTGTATATCTATATCACTGCCATGGTGAGAGAGCATGACCATCCCGTGCTCGATCCGAGCACGAGTGTGTGAATTGCCTACCCTAGACTCTGTCGGTTCCTCAACTGTGCGGATCGATGCGCTTCCCACTCTTGGGGACAATTGCGAGCTGGAGTTGCTTGTTGGCTAGCGTAGTTACCTTCTTGGAGTCTTACGTGTTGAGTTACGCTACTCAATCTATCGTCTTGTTGCTGGTCTAGTTGTCCACGTGCGTCCTCACGTAGAGTCCTAGCTTGCATAGCATCCCGCATCAAATTTGGTATCAAAGCCCTAGGTTTGTCTAGGGTGTATTTAAGTCCCTTAGGTCGTCCTAGGTGGACTTAAGTCCATATTCTACCCTTTGCATCATCATTTTAGGTTCGTGTCTAGTTAGAGTTTTAGCCTCCCGTGTCCCTTAGAGTCTTGCATGCCCACTCGGCGTGGTACTGACTACCAACGCCCTGTCCCGATGGCTGACCTAGGAACCATGTCCCTCATGATTTTTCCCTCCAGGATATGATGTAAGCTCTCATGGAGCGGATGGATCAGTCCGATAAGAGCTTAAGAGATCACACTGCGCTCATGGAGGGCCGGATGAAGGCCATGGATGATCGGATGGAGGCTTCCGACCTGACCATCCAAGGTCTGGTTGGGTGGCCCAATCCGGGTAGAGTGTAGTAGGAGGATGCCCCTTGGCAGGCCCAAGGCCCACTTGACCTTGCCCCTCGGCCCGCACCCCCTAGGGTCGATGACCGGAGGCAGCGTGTTCAGGAGTATGAGGATTTAGGGTCTGATAACGAGTTAGAGGGGCACGACTGCGCCAGGCGTGGGTACAGGCCCAATAGGGATGAGGAGGATGAGCGTGTTCTTAGGTCCGTGCAAGCGGATCCTCCCACCTTTGATGGGTCCATGGAACCCAAGGTTTATCTTGATTGGGAGGTTGCCATGGATCGTTATTTTGAGTGGTTCGAGATGACAGACAATCGGAGAGTCTGATATGCCAAGATGAAGCTGATTGGACAGGCACAAACCTATTGGACAAATGTGGAGAGCCTGTTGATGCAGCGACATCAGCCCCATATTGAGACTTGGGATGATATGAAAGCCAAGCTCAAGCAGAAATACCTCCCTGCCTCCTACCAACAGCGACTTATTGATCGGTGGCAGAGTCTTAGTCAGGGGGATCGAACAGTGGCAGAGTACATCGCTGATTTTGATGAGTACTTCTTGCGATGTAGGGTCACGAAGGAGAGTGTCATGACTATCTCTCACTTCCGTCGGGGTCTGCGGTTGCATTATCAGTATGAGTTATTCCGTCGCCATGTGAGGACCCTAGAGGAGGCTTATCAGGTTGCTCGTGAGCTAGAGTAAATTGAGTCCGAGTTTCCTTCGGTCCAGCGCCCCAGACCCACATATCATCGTGGGTCAGATCCTCGTGCTATGCCTGGACCTTATCCTCGGGGGCCTGTGGCTCGTCCGCAGGAGCCCATTCGCCAGGACCTCACTGCTCCTCGACCTCGTCTTCCTCCCCCGAGGGCCTATCCCCTGAGGGACTATCCCCCTCGACCCCAGGCTCCAGCCCCAACTCCTCGGCCCCAGCAGCCCACTATTCCTGCTAGACCCCAGCTTCCACCACCCCCCAGCCTATCGTGATGACAAGGGAAAGGGGCCGATGATTGGTAGAGCACCTCAGGGCACTGGGTCCCATCAGGAGTGTTACAGGTGCGGAGGAGTTGGTCACTATGCTGTTAGTTGCCCCACCTGATCTTCTTTGGTCATTGGGGATCCTTCGACCAGTGAGCCCGCACATGGGGTGATACTTGTCAGTTATGAGACTGATCAGAAGCTCGCAGAGGAGTTTTTTGATAAGCTAATTGAGGGTGAGCAGTTAGATGTCCAGGGCTCACAGAGCCAGGATGATGTTCAGCTCGGCGTTGTTAGATGTATTTTGACCTAGCTGCAGGTGAGTGATGATTGGCGTCGCACCACCATCTTTCACACCTTTTGTAGGCTAGGCGGGAAGGCCTGCAAGGTGATCATTGATAGCAGGAGTTGTATTAACGCTATCTCCATGGGTACTGTGACACGCTTAGGGTTGACCCCCTCCCCTTATCGTGTGTCTTGGGTGGACTCCACTTCCATCCCGACCCGACTACGATGTCTGGTGCCATTGTAGTTCCATGCCTACCAGGATGAGATCTGGTGTCATGTGTTACCTATGGAGGCTGGCAGTGTTATCCTTGGGAGACCTTGGCTATTTGATCAGGATGCCACCCTTCATGGCCGGTCAAACACTTGTATGTTCGACCATAATAGTCATCGGATTACCCTTCACCCCTCCCCGCCAGGGAAGCCATCCGTCCGGGGTCCTACCGGGCCTGGTGTGACTAGTCCTTCTATTTCTAGGCCCAATACCCCGTCACCAGCGAGGACCACGACCACTCCTTCTCAGGTCCTCGCTTCCGTTGATCCGCCGCCTCGGAGGTTGATGCTAGTCAGCTCTTGGGAATTCGAGCGTGATTTCGTTAGTGGAGACCCCATTTTTGCTATCGTGGTCCGAGAGGTGGCTAGAGAGGTGGAGAGTGATGTCCCATCTGAGGCTGTTGATGTCCTTCGAGAGTTCGCTGATGTGTTTCCCGATGAGTTACCTGAGGGTCTTCCACCCATGCGGGATATTCAGCACGCCATCGACTTGATTCCGGGGTCCTGTGGATGCACTTTTATTCAATTAATCATCTTGTTCGTTTATTGGCCTTCATTTGTTTATCTATTTAGTGCGAGGGCGTGTCAGTCACTGAGGTGACAATTTATTCAGACTTCATGGAAGCCCATGGTGCGTTCGATCTGACTTCGTCAGGCGATTGTGTGGTTCGGGTCGGGACCGAATCCCGTCATGCCATAAAGGTCATGACGTCATTTATATCCCTCATACGAGAAAACACCATTGATTAATTGCCGAAATTAGGGGCCCTACGACCAAAAGAACTAATGCTAATTGCGCGGGAAATAAGCAGGAATCAATCACACTAAGAGCCTGTGTCGAGATGCGGGCGATCAGGCATGTCGGTCATTCATGGACCCTTTCATATTCGGACGAAAGTCTGTGATGAGGATGCAGTGAAAACTGAGGCAAATCTGTTCAAATGTTTGCCGGGTGCGCGGCAATTTCATTGTTCTGAGGAATGAGAAATGCTCAGTTAAATCCTAATTAGAGCGGTCGAAAACCAGTAAGTCTATTGGCCCGGCGCGAGATCGAGCTGCGACCACACTGTGGTGGGCCCCCCGTGGTCGAAGCTAGACTTACATGGGTGTCATCAATATTTTCAGTGCCCAAGGGCAACGGGCGACTATTTCGGGATCGGATCCCAGAACCAACATGCGTTTGAAGGAAGCAAACTATAGGCAGAGGATGTGGGTCAAACAGTGACCATGGTCAGGGCAAACCCGAGGTCTGAGCGTGGCCCACAAGGGCCCTATTGATATTCCTAGATGTAGGGTATGGGATGACGAGAGATGTCTCATTTTATTCAGGTCTTGTCGGTCATCCATGGACCATCTTACGTTCGGACGAAGGTCCATGCCAGAAACGCGGTGGAGGCCGGGATGGACCCCTTCAAATGTGCGCCGCGAGTACGGCTATCTTGATGACGACTCGAAAAGAGTCTGGATCAGAAAGCGGGCCCGATTTAGTCAGAATATCAGTCCAAGTCAAGGTCGGGACATGGCCATCTCAGGGTAATTCCCTAGGCTCAAGCTCAACTCGCAAGGGCGGTATTGTTGTTCCTTCAGCACCGGGTCACGGGGGAGACGGGGCTGCAATGTGAGTTTTATTATATATATTTCTTCATT
>JANBPO010001181.1:0-11080 GCA_024336825.1 Amorphophallus titanum
AAATAGTCGAAATGATCCTCGCGAAGAGTACATCGCAACTATATCACTCAGGAGTCGAGGAACTGAGAACTAAACTCACCGTAGGGTTCTGTAGATTATACGGGAGAAAAACTCACACAGAAAGTAAAACTCAACTCGGGAGCCACACAAGCGAACCGAAACTCTCCCAAAAGGATCCAAAAGACCTGATAAAGATCTGCTAAAGATCCATTAAGGATCCGGGATATTACAGCCTCCCCTCCTTCAAGAAATTTCATCCCCGAAATTTGAGGACTAGCAAGAAGGAAGAAGCAGGGAAGAACAACCCAACGGATGCCCCTACAAATCAACACAAATCTCAAGAAACATGGCTCAGAGGAACACAGTCAGACCACAACCATAAGTACACGCTCGAGAGTGAGCACGTCACAAGTGAATCACAAGTCCAACACCTCTGAAGCAAGGGCAATATCGCTCACGTCTCACAAAAGAGGAGACACGACTGCCACAACAACAGATACCGAAGAAACCGCACAATAATCACAGCAAGCAGCAGCTCACCCAAGGAAGCACAGCCCTCTCAGCTGACAGCTCGACCACATCGTCGGCTCCAGTGCCAAAGGTAACAGGGAACACCTGGCACATCGGACACCATTGACAAATTCATCAAGAAACAGAAACAACCACGACCACAGCAACACCGGACCACCAACATAATCAAGTCAGTCCTCAATCCGACCATTCTTCTGATTGAGTTGCTAGCCAACTTCACCAAGAGAGGAGAGCACAGCAAAGCTAACTGATGAGAACAAGGTCCACCAAGTCACGGGATAGACAGACAAATGCACAGGAAAATAACACTGAAGCAACAACTTGATAGCACCTACAGGATCTCAGTTCCTGTACTCAACACAGAACCATGGGACACCACTACAAGTAGGGTCACATCGAGGTACAACCGCAGCTAAACACACGACCATCGAGAACTGGCCATGCATCAGGCCACTCACCAAGGAAGGACCCACGACCACAAGAAACAATAATCTCAAGGGATGCATCAACAATCTCAAGGGATGCATCTTAAAGGCCATAGACACGCCTGGAGAGCACGACACCCAAGAGAAAAGCACATGGAGCAGAGGGTATTCAATCAATAGACAAGCCAATAAATTCCTCAACACTCACACACGCAAATGCCGGTGCCAACCACAGAAGGCTAAGGACAACAATGGCACGGCAATAGACGACATCGAGGCATATGAAGCGAAGACGAAGTCGTAACGAGAAGAGGCAAACCTCTTGATCAGCGAGAATCTTATAACAACGATCCTCGACCAGTGGGTAGCTAGCCCACACACTTCCGCTGCGCACTTTAAAACACACGCAGGCATCATAAAAGACCTCGGTATCCGCATCTCAGCATATACACGGCACCATTGCAATTAATGAAAATCGCAACGTGACACGCCACGAGTACTGATCTAGTGAACAACCGATCACAATGAGCCAAAGTGCAATAGAGGAGAGTTCCAGCATCAGCACAAAGCTCAAGGGAAGATGTTAATCTCAGCCCACCTTCACGTCCTGAACGATGAACGAGCCTTCTCAACACATCGGCCGTTGGACACGGCATGATGAAGATGGTACGTAACAGCTCTTAACACTATAACGGAGTCCAAAGCTAAGCAACCATAAAGCAAGGAGCAGATCAGGCTCAGATTAATAATGTCCACACATAAGCAGACACAAGACAAGGGCATCACCAAGATAGCAATACCATGGCCACCCTCGAAAAAGATTCCCCCAAATGGGATGGGAAGTAATAGGCTCGACCACGAAAGCTCACCAGGAAGGGAAAATCCTTGCTCGCCTGAGCAACTTCTCACATACGAAATCTAATCGAGCACTCCAACAATAGCGAAAACACATCAGGAGCTGAACAGACTTAAGCTGGGATGACTAAAAACAATGTGAAAATGTGTACGGCCATTGCACCAACGCTAGAAGTCAACAGCAACCTGAACAACTTACAAGAAAATTCTTGAACAAGGTACTGCAGATTGAAGCCTTTTGGCGAACACTGCCAAGTATGACCTGATCGAGACAGACATTACCATGGAAAAAAGCACCATGAACATCCTGACGACAGCAGGATCAACATCACATGAAAACACAACGATATCAAATTGTAAAACCGAAGGCCAGCTATCGACTGTACTAGACTTTAACGACTCTGAGGAGGAGTAGCCGTTGGGTTTTGGACCGGCGTGGCTCGGGTGGGTGGAAATCTGGCGGTGTTAAGAAGCCACGTGTCGTGGTCACCTGGGCCCATAATAATGATAATCCTGATGGATTTGAAACGAAGAGGCCCCCTTTGTCTTGGAGGTCAGAACGTCCCGCCACCGTTTGCGAGGGGATATAAGCATTGTGCGCTGTTACCGTTCCAGACTCCCACTGATTTAGGGTTTTGCTCTCCTTCATTTTTGCTTCCGTGCGCCGTGGAGATAAGGCGGAAGAGTAGGGACTTGCAGTAGCATTTCATGGAGTTGGCGGAGATAACCGCTGGGGCAATCTAGCAACTTCCTCTCCCCTCATAATCTTCAGAGTCTTTGGGGCCTTCTTCCCCAAGCTCCTCTTCAGATTCCATGGCGGACCAGCATCCGGACGAGCCTGAGGCCAGAGTGGTGGTGATACCGCCGGCTCCAAACTGCATCGAGCTGGGGGAGGCGGAGGTGAAGCAGTTGGAGCAGCAGTTCCGCCTGCGTTGGAAGTATTACTTCACCGCTGCTACCCCTTACGAGATGAGCTTAGATTCTCGTACCGGTCATTTTTGCTATTTCCTTCTGTCGTGGAAGGGTGGATTCCATCTCCCCATTGATCCTTTTGTTCTTGACCTCCTCAATTTCTTCATGTTGGCTCCCATCCAGTTTGTAGTCAACTCTTATCTCCTCATTTCTACTTTTCGCATCCTCTACTTCTAGTGTAAGGTTCCTCCATCCTTGGACCTCTTCTATTATTTCTTTGAACTGAAGTAGCATTCCTTGGCTGGCAAGGGTTTCTATTATGTTCAGGTGAGGCGAAATAGGAGCTGCATGTCCTTAGCCATGAAGGACTCTTCCCACAAGGGGTGGAAGACTTAGTTCTTCTGGGTGGAAATTTCTTCAGTGGAGGAGTCGTGGAGATGTCTCGTGATGCCCAACATTCACCCGAACATCCCTCCGAGACAGGATGACTTCACCCCGGAGGTGGAGAAGTACGCAGCGACTCTGCTGAAGCATCGCCAGTCTACGGAAGAGCTGGTGACCCTGGAGAATATCTAGCGGTGCCTTCTCAAGTGACTGCGGCCGGCAGGTATGGGCACCAGGAATCAGCTTTCCCTTCGGATGAGGAAGTCATTCTTCTTTCCCTGACCCTGTCTTCCTTTGTGCAGACACCAGGCGGCCGGCTGAGGAGGAGGCACCTTCGACTGAGGTTGCCATTGAGTCGCGAGTTCCTGAGGATTCCTCTCGAGCCCAAGACAAGGGCAAGGGGGTGGCCCGGGAAGGGTCTTCCAGCCAGCGGGGGTCCAAGCGCAAGGATCCCGTGGAGAGGATGCTGCGGGACGTCGTGAAGGCTAAAAAGTAGGCCAAGAAGATCGGGGCCGTCCCCGCGGTCAAAGACGGCTTTGGTTCGGCTCTCCCCTCTGCTGAGCTAGAAGGGGCCGAGCCTATTAGGCTAGCTCTCCCGTCTACTAGGCAAGAGGGGGCCGAGGAGGCCGGGGCTGAAGCGGGCGGCTCTAGGACTATGGTCGAGACTGGAGCGCCGAGCGAGGCAGGTGGCATTCAGGGCGGAGACGCCGGGGCCGAGCCGACGGAGGCTGGGGGGTCACGAGAAGAGGCGATGTAGACCCAACTGACTGAGGCAAGAGGGGTGGAGGAAGCAGTGGCTCAATCCGGGCCAGCCTGTGGGGTTCCTGAGGGGGTGCCGCTCAGAGGGGAAGCCCCTATTCCGACTGCTTTGGAGAGGCTGGGCATCCGAGGACCTCTATACCAGAAGTGTTGTAGCATAGCTGCTAAGGTGGTGCGAGGAGGAGATAGGTAGCACTCCTCGACCGCGGCCCTTGAAATGGCATGGAGGTTGGCCTGATCTTGGCCCAAATGGGGGCTACCCTGGCTGAAGCTTACGCTCGGTCGGAGTCACACCGGGTGAACCTTGCCTGGACTCTCAGCATGTCCGACGGGAAGATATCTCGGCTCAATGAGGAGCGCGATGGGCTGTTGCGGGAGCTCTCCTCGTTTAAAGAGCTTGCGAGGGTGAGTCAGGTGGAGGCCCGAGACCTGACCGAGCAACTGGCTCGCGCATGCGAGTCGCTCGAGAGGAAGGGCAAGCTTCTGGAGGAGGAGCGCGTTGTTGGGTTCAGAACTACTCTGATACCAAGTGTTGGGATCAGAATTGCTTTGATACCACGTGTTGGAAGCGTCCGTGAAGGAATCCACGGGTGCGGGGACTTATGGAGGCCTTGGTTTAGGAATTCCCGGTCTAAAGAGATGGAGTGCTCAATGGAGGGTCCTTCCTTAACCAAGAGGGGGGTATGGCTCCTATAAAGTGTAGGGAGAGGAGGTCTCCCAAGCCAATGCAAATGTCAATGTAAATACTAATGCAAAAGAATGTAGAAATACCAGACAGAATGATGCAAAGGTGAACACTGATATGCAGTGATGATATAACTATATGCAACAGGGAATGCGGTGTATAAGTGGTGCAACAGAATAATGTGCGCTGATATTTCAAAGTAAGCTACAGAGCTTCCGTGAGAACAGTGCAACATTATAAATGCTAAATATGTGAAACAGATGCAATGCTAAAGCAAACAAACTAGAATGCAATGCACAGTGAACAAGTATTAAGGCAAAGGAATCACAAAGGAATGCACAATGAACAAATGACAGACAGAATGGACTAATGCAAATAAATAAACAGTAAATGCAAACAAACTGTGAGCAACGATATAAAATTGACAAACAAACAAACAAGGAAAAAAATGCACAAATGCGATATGTAGTGAGGGTGGAGCAATATGCCACAGAAAAGGTAAACGTGATATCTAAATGCAATGCTGGTAGTTATGCAACAAATGCAACGTCAGAGAATGCAACAAATACATGAAAGAGTATACTGCAAATGCAGTAGGTTACATATGCAACAGAGAATGGGGATGAGTATGCAAAAGAGGGTAGGCATGCAATGGATGCAAACCAATCACAACAATGCAACAAAATGAGAAAGTGAGGAATGGATGCACTGTGGGCGCCCAGTAAAGAGATTGTCCATAGGTGTGGATGTTGATTCCTTTGTCTTCTTTTTTTATTAACCCAGCAACAATGCCAGAACAGTACACCAATAATTGACAGAGACACTCACAAAAACTACACCACAACAATTAGGAAAAGCACTACATGTGCATGCTCACAGGGAATCGGCGTCCATGAGAGTGTACGTTCATTCAATAGGCGTCCACTGTGGTGGACGCAATTTTTTCTTTTCTTTTTATTTTTTTTAAAAAAAGAGGATAACAGAAGTGGAATTTAATAAATCTTTTCAAATCATCCAATCACTGGAGAAACAA
Source organism: Amorphophallus titanum (assembly GCA_024336825.1). Taxonomy (NCBI): domain Eukaryota; kingdom Viridiplantae; phylum Streptophyta; class Magnoliopsida; order Alismatales; family Araceae; genus Amorphophallus; species Amorphophallus titanum. Next base: position 5,585 of record JANBPO010001181.1, read on the forward strand.
GAGGAAAATAGTGCACATTGAACACTCATGGGAGATGCACCGTGGGTGCAAAAGGGATGGCACACGTGGGTGCTTGATGGAGGAGGGTAATCAAAAGAAAATAGTAAGAAGTCCCACTGTGATCGCCAATTTGTAGATCTATTTAAAAATCCACTAAAAATAAATAAAAATATATAAAATAAACCTAGGAAAAGGGGGATGGGAGTATGCGTGGATGCTAAGGGGGAAAGGTGATCACCAGAGACCGCGAGGGGCCTCAAATGATATAATCAATAACTAAAGGGAGGGATCGCGGAATACCTGAAGTGCGGTGAGATGTGGGTTGACTTCCTTCTCGTCCAATCGGTCGGCCGATGGAGAGAGTTCCTCTTTAGATTACCCTTGCAAAAAAGATGAACACCAATAATAAAAGTAGGAATTAGAATCCAAGTGTAGTATCAAACTCCAATGAAAGCATATAACATGAAAAGAATGGAGGCGAACACACCTGTCGGGCGCTAGCCCTTTAAACCCCTATGCAAAGGGAGGGAAGTATGATGATATGAATGATAAAATAATGGACAGGCGTGCAAGTGTTGCACTATGGAGAGGCCCAATGTGGTTGGGACGGTGGATGAAAGGAGAGGATGATGCATGTAAATGCAATTTAAAATAAACAAAGAAAAGAAACAGAGAAAAGTAAGGGATGCCTCAGATTTTTCTCCTGTGGAGACAGTGGCATCGGATGGTCGTTCTGGAGAGAATTTCCTTCAGGATGAAGCTTTATGTGCGTAGGGAGTACTCTCTCCTTGAGTTGGCAGTTGGGCAGGACCTCCCCACTGCATATGAAGTTGGCCCAACGAAAGAGAGCAATAGAGAGTTATTTATAGAGGGAGAGATGCTGGTTTTATCCAGGAAAGATTAGGATAGCATTCTGGGAAGGAGAATAAATTGGGGAGAGTCCTCTCCAGCTTGGATTTTCCCCTGAAGGACTTACCCAATCGAAACAGGCCGCAAAATAAGGAAAGAAGGAGCTTTAGATGAGTTTCGAAAGTTACAGAGAAATGGCATCAGACACCATGGACGGGGGCAAAAATTGTCATCAACCCAGCTGAGGTGAAAACCCGAAAGGGCGTCTCAGGCAAAATCGGGTGACCCCTCGATATGAAAAATCGCAACGACGTACCGAAAAAAGCTAAAGGGGGCCAGTGCTGGCGAAAACCCACAAGGGCGATAGAGCTGGTAAAGAGAAAAATAAAAGAAATCCTCTCCTTCTCTGCTCCTCACCGACGAGGGTTGTCGACCCTGACATTCTGCCAACGGTGACCTCAGTATCACCCCACGATGATGGTGACCACTACACCCTCGAGAGCCAGATCACACCAATTCTAGTACCAGCCCTCAGTCTCAACACTATGGCTTCAACGCCTTTACAGGCCAGCCATGCCAGTCCTAGTACCAGCTCCCAGTCCCAGCATAGTGGCTTTAATGCCTTTGCAGGCCAGCCACCCAGTTCTAGTACCAGCTCACAGTCCCAGCATCGTGGCTTCAATGCCTCTACAGGCCAGCCACGCTAGTTCTTGTACCAGCTCTCGGTCCCAGCATCATGGCTTCAATGCCTGTACAGGCCAGCCACCCAATCCCAGTGCCAGTCACCAGTTCCAACATCGTGGCCACAACGTCTCCATAGGCCAACCACTCAATTTCGGTGCCAGTCGCCAGTTCCAGCATCTCGGCTACAAATCCTTTACAGGTCAGCTGACCAACCCCAGTCCCCAGTCTTACCTTTTGGCTGCGATGCCTTCCAAGACCATCCGGTCAACCTAGCCCTAGTCTCTCAAGCCATTGCAGACTACACTGTTAGTCAACGACATAAAGACAACTAGCATTCAGGCGTCGACCTATAACCGACGCATTCCAGAGTCAATTTCCAACACTAACCCCATAGGCCGCCATATCTTGACGAACCAACGCTAACCTCATGCAACACGGGCCCTCCTCTTCCAAGACTTGGCCCCCAGCGTCTGGTCTCTTCCCCTACTCCCCAGTACCCAGCACTCAATTCACTGCATTCAAAATCCAAACCCAGTCCTCCATTTAAATGCCCGAAAATTAGGTGAACCCGGTCTATTGCCCCCTATACCAGTACATGGTAGGGAACAATCAAGCAGACTAGCAGTAAGTGGTCGCTAGTCCCTGCATCTAACATTGTTCCATGGAACAAGAAGTGGAATAACTTAGCAAATAACATCATCAAAATCCAGAATTTGTCATTGATACTCTGTAAAAAGGGAGCCTAAGACATGCCCTTGGGGTAGCAAGAGATGTATAGTCTGGATAACAAAAAAGAGGGGAAGTAGTGATACAATCACAGCCCAGGCTCGCTCCCCTCAAGCACCACCAGGCGAGACTCCGTAGCAGCCAGCTCCGCCTCCAAGGTCGAGGCAAGCTGCACGCTCGCCTCGGCCTCTATCTCGGCAGTCTATCACTCGGCCCTAGCGAGCTCCACGTCCCGCTACTGCTCCTCCAGGGCCTTTTCCAAGGCCTCCTCCCTGCTCTCTACCTTGCTCAGCCACACGACATGGTCCCGAGCAAGTGACACGACCACATCTGCGCACCTCCTCTGCTCGGCAGCCGCCAACGCAAGCCAAGCCCTTTGCTCCCGCACCTCTCAGATGGCCGCTAGCCGCTGAACCCTCTGCTCTTGAGCCTCCAGGAGCCGCTGGTACTCTGCCCAGATGCCAGCCAAGCCAGACATCCAGAGCTCGCGAGGGAATCCAAGGCCATGGTAGCCTTGGGTGTAGTCCCTCAGCCGCTACCGAAGCTCCTTCCGAGAAGGCAGGGGATCACCTCTTATGTAGCCTTGGGCTCACTGGAACAAGACTACACCCACGCTGGCATCTAGCAGTGGCTCCGGTGGTGAAACAGACGTAGGCCACTCGATCCCCAGCTCTAGGGAGGATTGGACCATCTCACCCAGCACACCGGAAGGACCTGCACGACCCCACCAAACACAAAATGAGTAAGTAACGTTTGAGACTTCCCTATGACAAGACAAGGTGAAAAACCTAAGAAAGGTCCTAACTCTCACCTGGTGTGGCTTTTGTCGCACCTGCAACATCCCCGCTTAGGGTCGATGAGGGTAACCTCTCCTCCACCTCAGCAGTATCCCCTGCTGGAGTCGGAGAGGGCAGAGGCTCCCCTGTAATCCAGTCATCCCTGATTGATGTGACACCACTAAGGCAAATGCAGTAAAGGGATGGAAGATCCTTGGACCTACTCCGCAAGCACAATGCGCAAGCGAATACCTCCTTTTGACTTGGACCTCTCGTCCAGGTCATTTGAATCAATAAACTCTTCTCTCCGTCCCTTCAGGTGATGAATACCTCCTTTTGACTTGAACCTCTCATCCAGGTCATTTGAATCAATAAACTCTTCTCTCCGTCCCTTCAGGTGATGAATACCTCCTTTGATCTGGACCTCCCGCCCAGGTCATTGACTAAACAAACCATCCCCTCCACCCCTCGGGATGGTGACTTTCCCATCGATTAGGACCTCCGTCCCGATCATTGACCGAACAAACTCGTCTCACTGTCCCTTGGGATGATGGACACTTCCCTTGATTTAGACCTCGCGTCCACATCATCGAATGAACGAAATTTTGTCTCCTTCCCCTTCGGGCGCCCGAGCGAGATCGGTTAGTAGTCCGCTTCGCACGGTGGAGTGGTCCCCTCATCCTTCCCCTGGGAGGGCGAGCACTCTCCTGTGTGCTAACACGGACGCCTACCCGGTTCTCCCTGGGCGAGCTACCACAAAGGCTTACCCCCCGTCGATGCATTTCAAGCGAGGCGTAAAAAAAAGAGAGAGAAAAAAAAGGGGGAAAGAACCCCCAAAGATCTATACACAAGAGACATACTCAATAAGGGTGTTCTATTCTTTTGAAAAGAAGAAAAGATACATATGCTCTGGGGCATGCCCCTACGTTATATATTAAAAAGAAAAAGGGGAAGAGAGAAAGAATCAGAATACAAAGAAGGATAACGGGGTGCGGTGATCAGTCGATGCCTCGGAAGATGTCCCGGAGAGGCAGGATCCCAACACAAGGGAAGTTGGCCATGTCACGGAGCTGGCCCATCCGCTCCTCAAGGTAGGTCAGCTCGCTCTCCATGGAAGCCGTCTTTGCCCAGGTAATGGTGAGCGCCTCGCTCCCCCTCTCCACAGCAGCTTCAGCTCTCACAAGATCGGACCTGACTGCGGCAAGATGGACCTCTAGCTCTTCAGTTTCATCCTTAAAGGTGCGGACCTCATGATGGCCTTCTTCTAGGGCCTTTGCGTGCTGCTCTTCACTGCCGCACTGCGCTTCTAGGACTTGCAAATATTCCACTATTTGAACGTTAATGGCCGCACGCTCATTGGGAGCCTCGGTCTCGAGGAACTCGCGGTGCTTGACATATTTCAACAATAGTAGGATTCACCGCGACCACTCCCCTAGTGGGCAACCCAACACCTACAGCGCCCCGGTCAGCTGTGTCACTACCCCGTGCACCGCCTGATACAAAAGGGAGGGGTCGCTGAGGATCATCGTCCGCAGTGTCGCCAGCATCTGCATGACTGCTGCTTCTAACGTAGTGTGGCTGACCGAGGGCACGGCTGGGGGATTGAACTCCATGGTGCCATCCACCGCCGCCCATAAGTCTGCGTCCACTGTGGCCGAAGAAGACGGGAGAATGAGAGCCAAACCGCCTGGCCGTTGCAGCTCGGTGGACAGTTCCTGGCCCGCCACCGCTAGAGGAACGGGTGAGATTATCATCAAATCGCTTGGCACCGCTGTCACCCGGGGTTGTCTCACTGCCTCTTTCTCTGCCTGGTCCGCTTCTGTTGCCACTTCATGGGACGGGACCGCAGGTGTTGCAGCTGCGACCGGAGGAGGAGCCTCGAACAGGGCCGGCCCCGAAGCTGCCGCTGGCGGACCACCCTTCTGCGCTTGGGACCCCTCCAGGTGCGCAAGGAGCCCCGCAAAGATCTCCTTCAGAAGTGGGTCCATCATCGGAGCCCGGATCTTCAGAAGAGGCGGGAGCTGGACTACAAGTCGTAGCTCGGTCCCCGACAGAATAGATGAGGCGAGGGACTCTGCGTCTAGCCCCCGGGGAACTGCCAATCTCTCCCTCACCTGCTACTGGAAGGATAGTCTCCACTTAGCCACGACTTTGCGGGCCCGACCGGTAGACACCATCCATGGTGTCGGTGTCGCCTGGCCGTATAGGGCAGGGTTAGCTGTCCACTACTCGGAGTAAATCATGGAAACTCAAAGACGCAGGGAGGAGGCCAAGAGGCCCCCATGCTTACCTCAACCACTGGGACAATGCTGCTCCCCAATGCAATTTCTCCCTCCTCCAAGGGTTCGCTCCCCGAAACGGGAGTATCATAGGTCTCCGCGGCCGCCTCTTGCTGTAGCACCCCAAACAAGGATGCCAGCTTGCTCAAGCCCACATCAATCCCCACCGGTTGGTCAGCCAA
>JANBPO010001183.1:0-54152 GCA_024336825.1 Amorphophallus titanum
ATGATGTCCATCTTGCACAAACTTTAGAAGTGTTAGAGAGAGAGAATAGAGAGAGAAAGTAGAGAGATATAGAGAGAGAAATAGAGGAAGGTGGGGTTTAAATCAACATCAAATAAAAGATGAAAAATAAAAAAATGAAAACTGCTTGGGTGTGTGTGAGAGAAGTGAGAAAGAGAGAGAGAGATGAGAACGAGGGAAGCGAGAGGATGAGAGAGTGTGCGTGTGTGTGAGATAGAGAGAGAAAGAGAGAGGGGAGTCGACGCAGCGGCCAGCATGTACGTGGGTGTGTGTGTGAACAAAAGAGAGGGTGAGATAGAGAGAATAGAGAACGGAGAGGAGGAGGGAACTATGGTGCGAAGATGTGTGTGTAGTAGTGAGAAAGAGAGAGAGAGAGAGAGAGAGAGAGAGAGAGAAGGGAGGTGACTGGAGATGCAGAGGGAGATGGACGGCGTAAACGGTGCGTGTAGGGCCACCAGTAGAGGGGAGCAGGTGGAGGACGCGGCCGGTGGTGGTTGTGGGATGGAGGGACAACGGCGGAGGGTGGTGGGTGCGCAGAGGGAAAGAGAGAGAAAGAGAGAGGGAGAGGGGGAGAGAGAGGGCAACAGTGGTGAGGGGGTTGAGGAGGAGGGCGACAGACGAAGGGTCACGAACAAGCGAGAGGGAGTACGAGAAGGGGACGACAGAGGAGGGCGAGGGGTTGTGGTTGTGGGATGGGCAAAGGCGAAGGGAGGTTAGCAGGGAGAGAGACGCGGCGAGAGAAGGTGGCCACAGTGCAATAGAGAGAAGATGGACATGGGGGTAACGCAGTGGTCGCAGTGGGAGAGGACATCGGATGATTGTGGCGGGGGCGGAGGTGCGGCAGAGGGAGAGCGTGGAGGTGGAGTGGGGACAGTTGCGATGTGTGTGTGCAGGGAGAGAGTTGAGAAGGGAGCGGGCGATGAGAGAGGGGGAGGTTCGACGGCACGTGCGTGTGTGCGGTGTGTGCATGCATGCGGTGGAGAGGGGACATGCATAAATATAATCAGACGGTCTATCTGTGCACATCTGGCTTGAGAATATGTTAACTCTATGCATCTTTTCACTATTTGTCTAAACCCTTCAGGCTAATATTAAGTCCAGCCTTACAGGACATCTGCTTGTAGAATTTAAGAATGACACCTGGTCCAAGAATGGAGGAGGTGCCAAAGAATGACACGTGGAAAATAGTCAAGCTGGGATGCAGCCACGTGGATTAACTACTCCAGATCTGGATAAAGCTCTTGGGCGGGAACCGTGACTTCCACACGCCCTACCGCTCTGCTGCTTCATATAAATAAGGAGATTCTCCTTCAAGAGCACCGAGATCGTAATTGTGAGAAAGAAAGCAGAAGCAGAAAGAAAAAGAGCTAGTACGATCCAAAGAGCAGAAGAGAGAGAGCAGAACTGAGAGAGAACAGTTTTCAGAGAGAAAGATCTGTTATCAGTTTCCTGGTTCAAAATCGGAACTGATTTTGCTCACTGTTGAGCTATATTCCCTTTGTGATTTTTGTTTCTTCATTTGTTTCTATTTATCTTTCAAACTCTTGTCCAAGCTGTGAGTCAGCAGAGGTTAAGCTGTAATCCTCAGCGGTCAGAGGTGGATTCCTCTGGATAGCGAAGCTGTAACGCTCAGCGGTTTGTAGGGAAGGAATTCCCCGAAGCTGTGGATCAGCTGCAAGCTGTTAGTCAGCAGTGAAGCCACACTCAGGTTTGAGTGTGGGGTGGACGTAGACCTCTGGATTGAGGTTGAACCACCTAAAAGTTCTTGTGTCTTCTGTGTGATCTATTTGTGGTTTGCATGCATCATATTCCTATCTTTCAATTGCGCTAGATGCATGTTTAGGATTGTTTAAGTTCCGATCTCTTTGAGCTCTCTTCATGCGATTGTGATTGAGTGGTTTCTGTCCGCTCTACAGTAGCTTGATTTAATTCCACAACAGTTGCTGCTGTAGTTAGAATTTTTATTGGGTGATCGATCTATTCACCCCCCTCTAGATCATCCTCTAGGGACCCTACAGTAGGAGGCTGAAGCGGTTGGTAGTGGGAATCGTGGGGACAGTCCATTCCTGAGGCAAGATTGGTTTGCCCCCGTCGAGACGAATCCACAGATCACCGACAAGGATGATCTTGCCAGAATTGTTGGTTATGGCAGAGAGTCGCCTGCCTTTGCGGCCATGGTGATGTCTTTTTTGGGGAGCCGAAGAAGATTCTACTCCAAGGTGGTAGATCGAGAAGACCCGATTCCCTATTGTTGGCGGCATGAGTCCATCAGTTGAGAACATTAGGGTCGGCCCCCGAGGCATGAAGTCTATAGCGGGAGCCGGTGGCCGGGCGGCTCGGGTGTAGACTCTTGGCCAAGCTGATAGAAGTGTTACCGATATTCGAGGTGATGCTTGTGCACTGAAAACCAACATTGCAGAAGATGCTGGGGTGTCAACAACCCAGGGCTGTGAACCCGCGTCAAGTGCTAGCGAAACTGGAGTGTGGGATAGAGGACCCACAACATACATTAAAGTTGCCTCATCCCATAGAGGAAGAACTGTGCTGGGAGTCAGCGTTGCTGGATGGTAGGGGGAGAAACCCCATGGTAACGTTGAGAGGCCAGGGTCCCGATGCGGAGAGTCCACACCGGGGACCGACCTTGAAGAGCCTCGGGGTTGTGTGCCCAGTTTGGGTGCTGAAGGGCCTCAAACTTGAGGCTAAGGACCCTCACTGAGCGATGGATTGGCTGGGACTCGAAGCTGAGAGCTCGAGTAAGGTATTGGCTTGGCTGGGGCTGAGGACCCGAGGGAGATGGTGAGGGGCCAGGTGCCCAGGGGTGACAACCCGTGTCGGGTGCTGGCCTGGCTAGAACTCGAGGTTGGAAGCCTGAGCAAAATGCTGTGGCGGTGGCTGAAGCTCGGGGCATGGAGCCCACACTAAAGGTTGGCTGAAGTTGGGCCAGGGGGCTGGTGCTTGCCAGGGCAGGAGCCGATCTGGGACCCCCGCGGGGGCCGGTGCTGGAAGGCCCGAGCTTGACACTCGAGTGGGGAACTAATGTCAGAGACCGACGCGGCGTGTCTACCGCACTAGCAGGCATAGGGGCTGGAAGTAGCTGCAGAGCAGCCACAGGGACCACACCCAAGAAGTAGGGTGATCCGATGACTAGGGTGAAGCTGTCGAAGGTGATCAGCATCGCCAAGTAGCCCACTTATGTGTGGGTGGTGATGACGATAGGGCCATATGTGACGGCTGCCATGGCTTCTAGAGCACTGGATGCTATGGAGGTGACGGTCGCTGACGGTCATCAGGCGCGGTCCGACAGTCGGAACACGAGCTGGGAGCTACTGGGACATGGGTGCGAGTACCCTCCTCTGCCTCTCCTACAAGGAGAGGAAAAGGGCACCAGGGCTTCTGGGTTGGCACAGGCTTGTCTTCAACAAAAAGAAGGAAGGCAGGAGACGTCTCACTGGGCGTGCCATCCTTTTATTTTGTCGGGGGTCGGTGACTGGACTAAGGGAAGGAATAGAGCGATGAAGGGAAACACGGGAGTTTGCATATCTTAGGTATTTCCCTTCATAGCCATATTCCTCTCAAGGTAGTACCAGGCACTCGCCTTATACGGGGAGTCGAGGGGGAATCAGATGGCACGGGGAATTTTTGAGATTAGGGTAACTAAGCCAGGGTGTGGGGGTGCCAGTCAATTTCTCAACAACCACCCATGGAACTGAAGGTCAACTGGGAAGTGTCGCCAGGACGCGGTACATGGGCTCGGGAGGTTGGGTGACACGTGGAGAGAAGGGAGGTTCCATAGGTGCGAGTGCATAGGCAATTGTGGGGAATCATGTACTAGACGTCTTTTCCCAATGAATGCAAGTAGTCGGTGTTTATTTACATCATATTGAATCTGAACACCTTCGTTACATGTTGAAGAGAAGTCTGTATATATCTGAAGCCATGGGTGGAGGGCTTGGGGCATTTTGTAGCTATAGGTTCGCGTTTGACTGGTAAGTGTATTTTGCTGGAGTCAGGGGATCTAGACACACACTGGGTGGTGTGGAGGAGGGTCGGAGCTCGGATACGGGCGCAGAGGCCTGCACTGAGGTAGTAACATACTTTATGAGAGCCACGCGGGCTTTACAGGTGGGCCGACGAGGCTAAATTACAACTAGCGCAAGCCGCGGGACAACTCCAACATGTGGGTCAATACTCGGGTCAATGCATGATAAGGCAGATATCCATGTGTCTTTACAAAGACTCCTTGAGGCAAGGGACATGCCTAATTCGCTGAGGGAGGACTAGGCTTGTGACCGGAGGAGATACTGGCTGACGGCTGGGCTACGACCGGATGCGGCTTGGGACGAGTGGTCGGGTACAGATCCCAAAAGGAGTGAGCATCTTCACACTGGGAAATCGAGGCTGGTCCTGAGAGTGTCTTCTCCGGGCCATGGTCTGGCTCACACGAATCGGAGGTCAAAGCAATCGGCGACCAGCTCAAGGCGAGCGATGGGCACGTGGTTCTGTGACAGAGGTAGGTGTGGCGTCATGGCGTATGTGTCACCGTCATAGGTCATCATACGAGGGTAGTCCCGGGATGAGGTGTTTTGCCATTGTCATACTGCCTTGCATGTAACGGGGATGGACTTGCGTGAAATGGCTAAACGTAATGTAAGGGAAGTACGAGTGACATACCCTCAACGTGTGGAAGCCATTTTACAAGCCAACCGCACACACTAAGCTCCTTGCATCCGTCCTTGCTAGCTGGAGGCGAGTATGCCTACGTCTGGATCTCTTTTCCGTGCTGGATTGCATGCATGCATTCGTTGCCCCTCCCCTTAAGCTTCTAAGGGGTTTTATAGGGGAAGATGAAGGGTCGTGGAAGGGTTTAGGCAGACCAAGTTGAGGGCTAAACTTGGTCTTAGGGATCTTAAAATTTTTCTCACAACTTCCTACTCGGAGTAAGTCTTGCCTAGCTCAGTTAAACCATTAGTAAGAATGGTCAGTCTTGCGTACATATCTGAAATACTCTCTTCAAGTTTCATTCTAAACTTTTCATATTCAGTAACAAGAAGGTTTGCTTTGGTAGCACGTATTTGCTATGTTCCTTCGTATATTACCTCAAGGCGATCCCACATTTCTTTTGCAGTGGCACATGTTGACACCCTTGAGAACTCCATCGGATGAAGAGCACATTGCATTATGTGCTTTGCACCCCAATTGAGGGTTGATTGCCTGATTTGCTCCTTGGTCCATGTGTCCTCGTCTGAAGGGAGGTCAAATGGACCCTTGCTGATCACTCGCCAGACTTCATGATCTTGAGCTCAGATGAAAATCTACATGTAATTTTTCCAATAAGGATAATTTGTTCTAGTGAAAAAGGGACATCTATTTATGGAATGTCCTTCATCCATAGGACTTTTGGTCACCATATCACCGGTTCCCTGATGGTCATTAAACCACATACAGAGAGACTAGCTCTGATACCACGTGTAGAGTGGTGATAGGCGGATCTAGAGGGGACGGGTGAATAGATCAGCCCCTTTTGCCACTCTTTGCGGAAATAAAGATAAGATCTAGTACTAAGACTAGGTGAGCAACAGACGGATGAAAGATACTTAGCCAGACGATCAAATAGTATAAGCAACGTTCCTACCAAACATCTAGCGATAGTATCCAAGGAGATGCAAACCACAAGACATAAGTTTTAAGGTGGTTCGGTCTCTATCCAGAGACCTACGTCCACCCCTCACACCACACGGTGAGGCTTTACTAGTGCAAGAGCACTATCGCTGATTCATAGCTTCTTACAGAGAGAGAAACTCTCACAACACCACCGCCAAACAGCTTGAGGGTTTCAACCCAACAACCACATACCAGTGACCAACGCCGTCTGTCTTCCTACTCACAGGTAGGGTACGGTTAAAGGAGAAAGGTGGTTTCGAAGAACAACAAACTAAATTATGAAAACCCAGACAGAGTGTATCAGGAAGCTCTATGGAAGAGGAGGCTTCTGTCTGGACAGGAGGAGGCGAAGCCTTTGTCTTCTTCATCTTCCTCCTAGGTCTTCACCAAGACAGCAAGGGAAAAGGTGGCTGTCATCCTCAGCTAACACTCCAGTGACTGAGGATGAAGAGGAATGGTGTTTGTTGTCCCTTGCGAGCTTCTCAGTTGGAGGAAGAGGATCTTCAGTCTTACACACTCTCCAGCAACACTGGGAAGGAGGTTTCTTCAACAGCAAGCTTAATACTTCTTCTCTCCTTGCATATCTCCTCCCCCTCTTTCTCTTCCCATATGCATGCATATATATGAGCAGTAATCCACTGCAGCTACTAACGTTGTTCAGGTGAAGACTGGAACCAGAAAGTCACGTCCACATTATTTTGATTAGGCTTCTTGTCAAAGTTGACTTCTCACCTACCACCCCAGATGGTAGGGAACAAAAACTACCACGTTTTCAGCAAAGCAGAGGGAACTTTGCTAGACATTTATCTCTTAACAGAAGAGTCCTTCTAGCGGCTCTTTTAAGTGAAACAGATCCTCCAAATCGGTTTACGGATGTAGGAGAACAGGCACTTGCGGTTCTAAATCCGTTCTGGGAGAATCCAAGGGTGTTAACACTTTTCAGGCAGGGTGTCGACACGTCACGTGATTAGCACGGACCTTATAGTGCTATGCACAGACTAGCACCGATTTCATGGCAATCTTGCACAGACTTCATGAGCTATGCACTGGCTTGACTGTGGACATGCACGGATTTCATGAGCTATGCACTGGCTTGACTGTGGACATGCACGGACCTTGTCTTCCGCTGGCTCAAGTGTGCACCGACTTTGTAGTAGACTTGCACGGACCTTATGGCAGACTTGCACCGACCTTGCTTTGTCGTTGACAAGGATTGCACCGACCTCATGGCGAATGTGCAACGACCTTGCCGTAGACGTGCACGGACCTTATGGCACGACTTGCACCGACCTTGCTTTGTTGTTGAGAAAGATTGCACTGACCTCATGGCGAATGTGCATCAACCTTGCCGTAGACGTGCACGGACCTTATGGCATGACTAAGGAAACTTGCACCGACCTTGCTAGCACGGCCATGAAAACTTGCACCGACCTTGGTTTATTGTTGAGAAGGAGCCAAAATATTTATCCATGATGCCACAAATAAAGCATAGAAACATTATTTATCATCTCAACAAACACTTACATGGTCTAACTTGAGACCGCCCAAAGGGTATCAACGGTCCCAACTGGGCCGTGAAGGCATCACTAGTTTGGATGACATCGTGGCACTAGCACGGCCTAGGTGAGACCGCTCAGTTGTTCACACAGCCCTAGTGAGGCCGTGGAGAAGCATATAGAGCGTCACAAATACACGGCTTGGATATAGACCGTCGAAGAGTTGCACGGTCTGTCGATAGACCATGTATACACTGGCGGTTTCAAAAAAATAAAACAAACCTTCCATCTCCCTCCTCACCGTAACCGATGGTGAGGACACCACCCACACCCCATGTTCTCCACTCTCCCCCACCGAGCTCCCCATCTCTCATTCTCCCCTTCACTCTCATTCTCATTCCCCTCGTCTCCCCCCCTCTTTCATGTGCACCAAGCACCAAGCCGTACACCGAAGGATGGATCATGAGGATGTGTCTGCTCCGCCGCCGGCGTCCACCACGGAGGTGACGCTGTCGAACCCGCTGGTGCCAGAGACACCCGTGGAGGAGACCCTACAGCCTGCGGCAGTGGGTGAAATGGCCGTGGCGGCCAGCGAAGCCACCGAGGAAGAACAAGCACTGCCAGAGGCGGCGGCGCCGGCGACGAAGAAACCGGCCAAGAGGGCTTTGTCATCCAAGGTAGGCCCCCCTAGAAACCTAGCCCATTTCCATTTTTTCTACCTTGCATGTAGTTTTGGGGCGGAGAATAGGGGCGTACGACCCCTGTGAGGCTAGTTGGGAGGCCCTACGGGCCCTCACTGCCGGTAGGGAAGGGTTTAACGCCGTCGGGCATGGCGGGGAAAATACGGTCGTATAGTGACCGTACAATAAAACCACACGGTTCCCTTAGAACCGTTCATAAATAGCATGGCCCAGGAGTGGCCGTTCAATGGAATGTGAACAGATGGTGTATTCAGGAGGTAGCGCGATCTAAGGGTGACCGTGACTATGTGGAACGGCCATCTTCAGGCTGTTCAGAATGTGAAATGTTGAGAACAGAACGGTCTCCAACAGACCGTGGGAAGCAACATGGTTTAAGGAAAAATCGTGCTAATCGAAAGGATGAGGGGCTTGAGAGGGGAATGACACGGTCAGCTGGGGGCCATGCGTTCATTGAACGGCCAAAAGTAAGCCATTACCAAGGTGGTTAGAAGAAAGCAGAACTATTCTAAGAGGGCCGTTCATCATGCAGAGTGGTCCATGGGTGGTCGTGGTCTTCTGAGAGGTGTTATGGGAAAACGGTTGGAGGGAAATCGTTGAAGGCTACAAACGGCCCAGAAGTGACCGTTTATTTTATTGAACTACATTTTCCTTACTTTTTCCCTTCATTTATTTATTTAATGAAATGCATGATTCTATTGTGAAATGTAATTGCCCTAAATGTATGTAGGGAAAGCGTAGGACTCGGATCTCCTGGCTACAGGTCTGAGAAGTGTACCTCACACTGTCGGACTTTCAGCGGGAGAGACTTACGGCGATGCGCTTTGCCGAGTTCCTGAGTATAGAGGTCAGCTGGCTGGACACGCCGCTACTCTATGCTCTACACCATCGTTGGGACCCGGTGAGCTAGACGTCCACTTCTCGTGGGGCCACATGGTCCCCATGCTAGAGGACGTCGTGCCCATCATTGGGCTGCACGTGCATGGGACTTCGGTTAGCGGGAGGACGTACCCCGACTATCGAGAGCTAGCCCAGGAGCTGCTAGGGCCGGAGCTGCTGCGATTGGAGTGGCAGTCCATGACCCTGACATGGGTGAGGCTGCAGGAGAGCCTTGGACTGCGAGGAGCAGGGATAGCGACCGGGGAGCTGCCCGAGAAGCACCTACAGAGGCTCGTGGACTGAGCCTGACCCTGAGTAGTAGCTGCAGCAGGGCCGGAGGTGGACGTAATGCTATGGAGGTTCCTGATGCTCTTCTTTGGGTGCCTCATGTTCGCGACGAGGGCTGATGTCTTCAGCTGTCGGTTCCTCCCCCTTCTCGACGATGTGGAGCACGTGGGAGACTACGCCTGGGGAGTGACAGTCCTCACATTTCTGTTTGACACCCTCAGCTCCACCAGCCGACAGACCATGCTTGGTGGATTCTCACCCCTACTCCAGGTACGACTTACCCTTAAAATGATTATGCAATTTGCTATACGCTCTGCTAACAAAGACGCATTTGCCTTAGCATCAGGTTTCTTGTCATTGCCCTTTGACTTTCCTTCCCCTTTGTCTCCATTCGTCGGGGAGAAATCCACAACATTTACCTCCTTGCAGCTGGCCAGGCGGTCCTTGGAGGATTTAACTTTGACAGAAGCATGTGTCGGGTGATCAGCGAAGAACATCTCAATCTCCGCCACCACCGTATTCAGTTGGTCGAAGCTTCTGATGCTTGAGCCCAGAAGCTTTTCGCTAACTTCCGCTGACAAACCCCTACGACATATGGTGATCGCGTCTTCGGGCGTTGGGGGATTATCGCAGCGCATGTTGACGTCCCTCAACGCTTGATGAAGTCTAACGCGGTCACACCTTTTCTCTGCCTGAGGGCACAGAGTTCCGCCAAAGAGACTTTGCATTTGCCCGTCTAGAAACGGTCACGAACTTCTTTTGCATATCAGCCCAATCAGCCACTGAATTGGGCTTTAGCCTAGAATGTCACTGGAAGGCGGTGCCCATCAAAGACGTGGCGAAATATCGCAGCAGATATGACTCTTCCAACACCAGTTGACCCATGGCCGTCATGTAGTAGGCCAGGTGTTCATGTGGCGAGCTCTGCCCGTTGAGCTTCTAAAGTTTCGGGGCCTTTGGGTAATCTGGCGAAAGTTTCTTGAACTGGTGATGGAGGGCATAGGGCACGCTGTACAAATCAACGGTAGCCACACCCTCACCATGTTGAGCAAATTTCGCCTCAACAATCCTCTCGATCATCTACTTTTACACCATGAGGCTTTTCGCGGCAGGAGTGGCTAAGGAC
Organism: Amorphophallus titanum; assembly: GCA_024336825.1. Taxonomy (NCBI): domain Eukaryota; kingdom Viridiplantae; phylum Streptophyta; class Magnoliopsida; order Alismatales; family Araceae; genus Amorphophallus; species Amorphophallus titanum. The sequence continues at coordinate 10,167 of JANBPO010001183.1, forward strand.
CGCGTACTAGTTTCAGGTTGCAACACTTCAAATTCCACGGCCAGTGGCAACTTTGTAGCAGTAACAGAGGTGTTAGCTGTGACAGGAATGGGAGGAGACTGTTGTTCCATCCCAGTGGGTGCCGCTTGTGGTTGAACATGAACCTCATTTTCGCGCAGTAATGCTTGCAAGAGGCTCTTCAATTCCTGATTTTCACGTCAGATTCTTCCAACGCGACGGTCTGCCACAAGGTCGGGATCAATTGGCAAATGCCCGATCGAGCTGTTGAATGGCAAATGCAAGCCAAACTTGATGCGTTCAGCTCAAAGAGAGCATGCTTCGAACACCTTGTGAGCGGGCTGAATGGTGCTAGAAGTGGAGGACGGGGGTTGCCAGTGCCTTGTGAACAGGGTAGAAGGTGGCCGACAACGCCTCAAACAACAAGTGGAAGGTGGCCAGGGCAGGGTGGGGAGGTGCAAGGGAGGCCAATGCTGGAGCCGCTAGTGCTGGTGGCGGAGGACGGCGATGGACAACAGGCCGAGGACAGGAGGGAGGTGGACAACAGGCGGCTTGCGACGTCACGAGGCAAACCACGGTGGGGCAACGTCAGCCAGATCAGCGGAAGTGGAGGGTATAGCCGCAGGATGGCACAGAACCGGCTGGTGTCACAGCCACTAGCAGTGGTGGAAGGGCTACGCAATGGTGGGGATGCTCGCAGAGGACTATGAAGATAGTGGTCGTGGTTGTGGGATTGAGCAAGTTGCTCAACCTACGGTAGTCGTCCTTGCTCACGGAGGGAGGATGATAGGGAACCAGAAAGAGAGGGGGCCATGTTCGGGTACGATCCAAGTGGTGGCGCAGGGTGAGGGTTGCCGGGATGCAAGGGCACCGCCGGCCGTCGTCGACAGTAGGTGTGGCAGTAGCGGGCATCAAGGTGGCCACTGTGCACGATGTGGGGCCGCCGTGGTCCAACAAGGCCGTAAACTGGAGGGTGGGGCTGGCCAGGTTAGCAAAGGGGCGGCGCAAAGCGAGGACCGAGGGAATGATCTTGTATGCGAAGTTAGGCACAGAGGAGGTGAATGAGGGGGGGTAGGGTTGCAATGGGAGAGAGGTAGTAGAAGGGAAGAGGAAGAAGAAGGGAGGATTTGGGGTGGAGGCAACTAGGGTTTGGCGGGGGGGTGTAACTTGGGTTTGACACCCCTTACAATGACCTCTCTCACATGGAGAAAATTACGAAAAATCAGGTTCAAAATTCTTCATTAAATGGGAAAAGAGGACTACATGACTCTTTTATAGTGGTTAGACTAACCCTAACCCTATCATGGCTCCCAAAGACTCAAATACCCTTAGACTCAAGAATATAGTGCAAAAATGGCACCAAAAATTACATAAAAAATGAAAAGACATTAACTTCATCCCATTGGCTACTGTTGAGGCATGTTTTGCCAGGAAAGCTTCAATTTTGGCCACCATGTTATTCAAACGGTCAAATGACCGTATTTCCATATCAATCATCTTTTTCAGTACCTCCCTCCTGAGGTTCTATTTACAGATTTATACAGTGTCCTCCGGATGCGGGGGCCGCTTACATCTCATTCCAAAGTTCCTCCACCTCTTAATATAGTCGAGAGCCATTTCATCTGGCCTCTACCTTGTTGAGTATAATTCCTCCACCGTAACCTCCCTCTCAATGACATGGAACCTCTCTCTGAACTTTTTTTCCATATCCGGCCAATCACTAATCGACCCGGTTGGTAGGCTAGAGTACCATTCAAATGCGAGCCCGGTTAACGAGGACTTGAAGAATTTGAGAAAATATGACTTGTCTGTTGCTAAGTCGCCATTGACGGTCATGTAGTATGCAATATGTTCTTTCGGGGACCCCTGTTCGTTGAACTTGTCAAACTTCGGCGGCTTACTGATTCTCGGAGGGAGCCGCTTGGCTACATGATGCGGTGGGTATGGAACCCAATAAGCATCAAATGTAATATAATCACCTTCACCCCACTTGGCAAGCTTCATCTCGATCATCCTTTCCACCATCAGCTTATTTACGGTGGTCGAGTCGACTGGCTTGGGGTAGAACTGTGCTAGTTGTAGGTACGGGGTGACCAGAGTGGTCACTTGCAGTGGAGGATGCAACAACGGTGCCTAATGCACCTGAGGGAGCACTGATGGCAGTAGCGGCTAAGGGGGATGCTGTTGGACAGCAGCCTGACTATGCTCGGCTGGCTGGGACAAAGTGTACAACGGTGGAAAATCGCACGGGTTGGCACCCCCTCATGATGATTCAGCTTGCATCTCTGGCTAGTTGTATGCTGAGGTTTGTTCTGTCTTCTGGTGCAGTTGTTTCTTCAGGAGCTCTATCTCCTGCTGGTATTTTTTTAGCAGCATCAACACAGATGGATACATGGTTGCCGTGCTGGGGATGCCTTCAACCGTTTCCCCCGAAGCACCTTCGGGTGAGGTGGCTAGCAGCACCTCATCTTCTTCAATTGTCACTACATTAGCAGTCAGCGTAGTGACCTCTTCGTAAACCAGTTGTTTTCCCTTCGCCACCCTTAACATTTCTTTTGCGGTTTCGCTTCTTCTGGTATTCGGCCCTGGCCTTTCGGCTAATGGGGCCAGTTCCTGGGACTCCTGATGCGGGACGACAATGAGACTCAACTCGAAATTGGGACTCGGGGTGATGGCGCAACTCTTTGGATGACGCGACTAGCAATGACATGCAAGACTCGACACCTAACCAAGTTCCTGAAGAGGTGATTGTGCCTCAAACAGAAGTACTAGCTCACAGTCATCCCCGGCGTGGGAAACGTGTCGATCGGCACGGTTGAGTAACCGGCTTTGAGTCTAGGGTGGTCGGCTCACTCTCGCACTAGGATCGAGTCGCGGGACGGGTCTCACACTCACAACTCATGACGGTGATTAAGTACGAGCTAGCTAGGAAAATAAACTAATGCACAAGCAGCAGCATCTAGCATGTATACTAGCTAAGCAAATGGTAAAAGGGTGGGAGGCGAGTGTACCTCCATGCTTGGGGCGTGGGGAAGACTTCGCGGTCGAGATCCGTAACCCCCGGTACAGCAATAATTATTAAGTTACAGAATTAATCTTACAGCCCACTCCACGCAGGGAGGTAATAGGCAACATGTGGGGTTCGAGAGCACCAATCTCGGGTTGGCGGGCAGCAGTCGGTGGCACTTGGGAGGACGCAGTCGACCGATTTAGCACTATTCACTCGGGCCCGTAGGACAGCACGTGGGACCCGCTACTGGTACGATGACGTCCGGGGTGGTTCCTCGCTGCAGCGACGGATGGGGATGCTCCTGGAATGTCCCGGGTCGATCCCTGGGAGCTGCGGTCACCGGAGTGGAGGCGGGCGATGTCTCGGGAATTAATTCCCAAGGCTGTCCCGCTGCCTTGCTTCAGGTTGGATCTGTGCACCCTGACAAGAACGGCCGGTACGCCCAGCCACGATGTCAGATCGAGGCAAGGTTAGCGCCATTGCGAAGAGAACTCGAAGAGCTTAGACATATTGGAATTTCAGGAGCATCCAATGGTCTGACTGAAAATGATAGGCTCTGCAAACTAGGTGAAGGTTCTACCCCGAAACTCAGAATCCACAGGACAGAATATAAACCCCCCACCCTCTCTCTCTCTCTCCCGTTCTCTCTCGTTCTCTCACCTCTTCGCCTCTGGCTATAGATGGAGGGGATCGTGGGGAAGGTGATGATGCCTGGAGGTTGCTGAGACGCGTGGTGGAGCGAGAATCGGTACGGTTCTGGCGCGATCCCGGACGGTGGATTCAAAGCTGACGGTTCGATTCACGTGGTGGTTTTTGGTGCGGTTTAGTTGCCTCGGTGCTCAGTTTCATCGGTGGAGGTAGGGAGATGGACCGCCACTTCATCCTCTACGTTTTTCCTGTAATTTTGTGTAGAATGGTGCTCAATCGGGGGAGATCGGGCCAGTGTAGTGAAAGTTGTAATTTTTGGGGTTTGTAGGGTTCGCCGAAAAATGGCAACCATTCGCAGCTAAATTAGTGTCAAATTGACCGCTGGGATGTCAAGATCCCAACCCCACTAGTTTCGTGTCGATTGCTCGTCATTTGGGGCCGGTAGGAGTCCGGGAACCCCGATGACTCGATTTGGGTCGATTCGTTAAAATCACCCCAATCTCGCATTTTAATGCGTTTCGCTGGATGCATGTGGCATTTTTGGCCTTCTGGAGTCATTTCCCATCGATTAGATGTGTTTCCCCTACGCTACGGCATGCATGGGGAGTGGAACGGGCCGATTCGACCATTCTACCATTTTACCCATCAGACTGATTTAGCGGTCCTACCAGAGACCATTATAGGCATAACGGTCCCTTGACAGACCATTATGGTTCGTTCGTTTCATCTTTCGAGGTCATGGAGCATAACGGATTAGGCCTGGTCCGTTATTTGGATATAACGCCCCTAGGCTAGGCGCATTATATTCGGGTTATTTTCGAGGCCATCTGCCATTGTCAGATCCCTTGACGACCGTGCTTCCTCGAAGACCGTGTCAATCGGTTCATTTAACGGATCGCTCCCCGTGCGTTATGGTTCAGGTGATGCACTTGTGTGGATCTGTTATGGTGGTTGACCGATGTTTGACTGGGTATGGCTGTTGATATAACGCGCCTAACCCTGTGCGCCATGTGGCTATAGCGGACTCATTGTGGTCCGTTATATGATTCTTATCCTATTAATGTTTTGGGTCTGTTGGCCATAACGCGCCCATCCTGGTGTGTTATGCTGATATAGCGCCCTTGTCTTGGTGCGTTATATTGTCGGTATTGGAGTTTTGGATCTGTCTGCCATAACGCCCCTTGTGTGGTCCGTTATAGCAAGTAACGCCCTTATGCTGGTGCGTTATAGTCCTGTTGTTGGCCATGATGGTCCTTATTTTATCCTATGTGTTGGTCAGTCTTAGGTCGTGTTCTAGGGCGATGTCTGTCTGTTGGTGGTTGTCTGGATCGGTCATTTTTGGTGACTGGGTGTGGTCTTTTCCTCGACCATGATGTACCCTAACGACTCAATCTAGAACTGCTAGTGCTCTTGTCTTTGGTTGCGTAGCGACTGTGCCTTGACTGTCAGGTTTGCCTAGCGGTTGAGTGACGGTTCGCTTTGCCCAGAGCGTTATTGTCTTCTACCGCTCTAGTTTCTGTATGTCTTGGCTTGGCCTCAGGGTTCGCCCGTTGACCCGTGGATGTCTTTTGATATTCTATGAGGGCCGGGACTGTGACGAGGTAGCCAGGAGTGCTCATGCATCTAGTCTGTTTGTGTGTGTTTCTGTACGTTATCAGCGTCTGGTTGTGTAATGCACCTTGGCTAATGCATTACGTCGTGACGGAGTGATATGGGTCCGTTACATTCTGTGTGACCGGTGGATTTTTGTGTGTTCAGGTGACTGTAACGGTTGCTTGTAGGTGCGTCACCATGGGTGTAACGCCCCTACCCTAGTCTGTCAGGTATTGTGATGCGGTGCTCTATGACCGTTACGTCTTCAGGCGCATCAGGTGTAGCCTGTTCAGACTTTAGCGCATTTCACTTGGCATATGCGCTGTGTTTATGGTATTGTGTAATACTACTTTAGATCCTAATAGATTAGCCCCCTCATCCCTCGTGATGGAGCCACTAGCCGTAGCCCTGGACTTTCAGTGTCTACCCATCTGGGAAAGGTGGAGGGGTATTTCCCACTAGATGATTTTTAAGCTAGTTTTGTGGGCCCCCGGCTTTGTACTGCAGCGTCCGCAGGGGGGGAATACTAGCTAGAGGCCTAGCTCTAGGCAGGAGTCAGTGTGTGCACACGTGGTCAGAGGCATGTGGTGTTTTTGGAATCCTGGAAGGATTTCCTACCGAATGGATGTGTTTCCCCTGCGTTTCGGCGTGCATGGGGCATGGAACGGGCCGAATCGGCCATTCCACCGTTTTCACCTTCGGATGGGCATAACGGTCCACCCAGAGACCGCTATACCTCATAACGGTCGTGCGGTAGACCGTTATGCGTTGCGTGTTATTTTTGGTCTTCGGAGGCTTTGGAGCATAACGGACCAGAAGGAGACCGTTATGTAGAACATAATGCCCCTGCCTACGTGCGTTATGGTCGGTGGATTCTGAGGTTCTGACATGTCAGAACTCTGGTTGACTGTGCCTGCCTCGAAGACTGGGTCAGTCGGTTTACATAACGGACTTCTCTGCATGCGTCATGCATTGGATGACGCACAGGTGTAGGGCCGTTATGTCCCACTGACTGTGACTTTGTCTGGGTTGAGGGGTGGCATAATGCACCTCGCCCAGTGCGTTTTGTGGCTATGATGGACAGCCCTGGGTCCGTTATGTGCCTGTAGCTTGTGGATACTCGTTTTGGTGTCTGGTTGGGTATAACGCATCTCTCCACGTGAGTTATGCCTATATAACGTGATGGAGGTGGTCCGTTATACGCTGTGTTGGTCTGTGGAGCATAACGCGGCATATTTGGTGCGTTATGTGGGTATTACCCCCCTGAGTAGGCGCATTATATTGCTTGAGCGTGATTTTGGGTCTGTTGTGCATAACGTCTCCATGGAAGTTCATTATGTGCGTGTAACGCCCCTGTGCTGGCGTGTTATACGGTTCGCTATGGTTTTTCTGTCCGGTTGGCATAGCGCCCCTCCTATGGTGCATTATGGTCCTATGGCACCCCTCTATAGGTGCGTTATAGTCCTGTTGGCTGCGATTGTTGTCCGTTCTTGCGGGTGGTGTGTCCGGTTGTTCTAGGTCTCTGTTTAGGGCGGTGTTGTCTGTCGGTGGCTGTCCAGATTGGTCAGTTAGTTGACTAGTTGTGGTCTTTTCCTAGACTACGGTAGTACCCTAACGATTTTATCTAGAAGCTACCTCTGTCCTTGTTTCTGGTCGTGTAGCGGCTATCTCTTGACTGTTGGGTTCCCCTACCAGTTGACTGATGAGTTGCTCTGCCCAGATTGTTGTTGTCCTCCGCCGCCTGTGTTCTTGGTGGTTCTGCTTGCTTGTGCTGCGGCAGCGGTGGATGTTTTTATGTGTCTGTCTGTGTCGTGTCTGGCTCCCGTCAACTCGAGTTGGCTTAGTGGTTGATAGGAAGCCTTGTTGTGTCTCGATGGCCTTGTCCAATTCGAGACATTGGTTCTAGATACTTCGAGGTATCGTTCTACCTTGACCTGTGTGTCCAGGTGTGGTGAGGGTTCTTAGTGTTCCCTCAGGTCTCTGTGTTTTGGTTCTTGCGGAGCATCGTTTTCCTGGCTTAGGATTAGACCGATTGGCGACTTGTTCTGCCATGTACGACGATCCTGACTCAGAGTCGTATGACTCAAGGACCGTTGTGGTTGTAGGTCTAGTTTGCCTTTCCCAGTGTGGTCGGCAGTGTTTTGTGCTGCCACTGTGTGTGTAGTACCAGCTGTGTGTACTTCAGCACTTGTGCTTTGGAGTCTTCGAGTTTTGTGGCTCCTTTGTGGTTGGTGCCTTATTGCACGCCTGTGGCGTGACGGCTTTTAAAGCGGGACACTTCTTCCCTAAGACACGATTTTTAAGCTAGTTCTGAGGGCTTCCCCGACTATGCCGTAGCGTCTGCGAGGGCAAGAATACTAGTTAGAGGCTTGGCTTATGGTCGAGAGCCAGTGTATGCAGACGGAGTCAGGGGCGTTGGACTCACGTCGATGGGTGTGACCCTGATTTGACCTTATAGTGGTGGTTTCCACGTGGACCTGCGACTTGGCCTTTGTGGTGGACAGCCCACCTTTGGCTGGTTGTCGAGGTACTTGTGGAGTAAGCTGTGGTGCAGCGTAAGACGTTAGTGGATGCAGTTGGCCGCTCCTCGTTCGGGTCACATGTTGTGTGACTCTCGACATTTCACGTGCGTCGTGACCTTTTAGGTTAGCTCTTCTGATGGCTACACCCGAGGTCAGTGTCTGTTGTTTGCGTGGCGTTCAGGCCGTGCGGGTGGTAGTGTGCACGACGTCCTCATCGTGTTGTCTGTCGTCGGTGTCGGTCGTCTGTCTAGGTTTTCCTAGGCTTTCTGTGCCGTCTCGGCCCTTAGAATCGGACTAGCCAAACCCTTTGGGAGACCCTCTGGCCTTGCTGACCCTCTACCAGCAAGGGACCAACCCTCACATCCTCCACTCGGCATCACCGAGTGACCCCGGGTTTTGGGTTGAGTGTCGGGTGAGTTGGCCTCCGATATCGGCCCGTTTGGGTTGCGAATTGTGCTTGTTTGCCTAAGTCCAAGGTCGTGTCACATCAACATCATTAGAGGAACAATCATAATCCACCTTCTCACCCAATGAGGACGCGGTCCGAGTAGGCACTTCCCTCACCTACGTGGGAGCTTCCCTTGCGGGGTCGACAACTGGCGCATCCTCACGCGGGCTTGGCGATAGGGAGGTCCCAGACCTTAGCCTCCTCCTCACATAGATGCGATCCTCTGGGCGAACTCCGAGGCACACCTTCGGCTCAGTGACCGCCACGTCAGGGCCTGCCAAATAGAATGAGATTCGGATCGAGTTGGAGCCAGAGAGTCCCCGAAAGATCAAGGAAGGTATTTGGGATGGCAGAGATGATTACCCCCTCTGGCTTCTACGGTAGGAGGAGGCTTGTGGCTGGTCCCCTCGGTAAGAGTTGTGGCCTCAGGAGCTGTAGTCTCGCCCGCATCAGGGGATGGCACAGGAGTTGACTCCTCTGCACTGGCTGAAAGGGAGAAACATGTGTGTTATGCATGCATAAAGGCCCTACCCCGGGAGGTGGATAAATCCTGAAGAATATCGGTGCCCCAGGAACCTCACCTATGGAGCGACCCATTTTAGTCTGGGCCGTAGCAAACTCCGCAAAGAGGGGATTGAAGATAGAGGGGGAGATGAAGCGGTCAGAACAGCCTCTATCCTCCTTTGCTCTACCTCTTCTCGCCCAACTATTTTGGCAGCAGCCAGCGCTTTCGCTATGGGTAACTACGCTTGAGATTCCTCAATGACCTTTAGCGGGGGAGTCGGGGTGGAAGCTTCCTCCACCCCAACGGTAGGCTCGTCCGCTTCTAGGATTGGCACATAGGCTGGCTCCTCCACGACGGCTAAAAAAAGAGAGAGAAGAAAAAAAGAGATGCTCAAGTACGAAGTCTTTACAATGAAGTGGAGGCGAATTCTGGAAGACGTCCATGATGGAGGAACCACACCTGCGGGCTGGCTTGGCTCAACCGAGGTAGCTTCAAATTCCTTGAATGTCGGGACCAAAGGTGTCCGGGGAATGGTCTTCGCGGCCTGGATAGCCTCTGTCTTCTGTCATTTGGCCTCCCGTTGTTCGGTAGCCTTGGCCTCGTCTAAGGCCTTCTTCGTAGGCGATTTCGCCCTGGACCTCTTTGCAGACGGGGGCAAAGGAGTTGTAGTTGGGGCCGGAGGTGCCACCTCAAAGTAATCCGGCTTCTCCACCTGCCAGAGAAGGTTGCGATATGTCACCATTTGAGTGCTGTCCGGGTGGACTGTAAAAAAGAAGAAGACAAGAAGAGCAAAGGGCTGATTAGCATCTGATATCTCGAGAAGGACAGCGATGAAGAATGCAGGCATGGAAGAGATCATCAAGTACCGTGGGGGCCAGTGTAAAGCCAAAGAGTTATCGGCCAATAGCCGAGTGATGGCTCTTTGTCCCGACGGCCTGCCTTCGACACCAGCCAGCACATGTACCCGATCTTCACGCAGTGGTTAGCGAGGGTAGCCAAATCCGCATGCTTCTTGGTGGACAGGTGGCAGAATAAGTTAAAGTGATCCATTCCCCATCCTTCGGCGTAGTAATAGGCAATGTGTAGGTGCTTGCCCAGGATGGCTGCCGATCGATCCTCAATCTATAGCCTATGCACTCGGAGAAGGATATATAGCCAAGTGGTGTCCTTATAGTTCTCAGGCTTCCTCTCCTCCCGCCTCACGAAGGTGCGATACGGGCAGATGGGATCCCGCTCTAGACGCCAGCTTTTCGTAGGTGTGCCCTCTTCCTCCGTCGGTAATGGATAGTTGATCAGATCCAGTTGGTCACTCCCGATACAGCAGAGGTCCTGTAGAGTCTTCTGGAAATTGTCCTTCGCCACTGGGGGCAATTTGACTTTTGGCACCGGCCTGGCCTCTCTAGCCCCATTGTGGGCGATCATGTAATCGGCCACGCCCTTGCTCTTGCCATGCCATAATCAGAGGAGGTGCTCTGGGTCGATGTCGAGGATGGGCACGGGCTGCTGATTCAAAACTTTCCTCTCTGCCCCGTCCCAGTAGAATTGATTTTTTAATTGGTCAATAGATCAACCTATTCACCCCCTCCCCCTCTAGCTTGATCTCCGGTCTCCCAACACCCATAGGAGACAATAAAATGAAGGGTGGCCAATGACTCTGTACACGGTTGCTACTATTTGTCCCCGGAGGCAATGCCAACTCAAAGTAGTCACACAGTAACCTCCCCACTATCGAAGGATCCCTGTTGATCCAATCTAGAACACTCAAGCTGACACACTAGCCGAGCTTGCGAAGCTTGTATCAACAATCCTACCAAGACTAAGAAGCCTTCACTGGCCACCGGGCCTCTTGTGTCAAACATGGATCTAAGCTCCATCTGGGTACCCCTTTCGTCCTTAGCCTGGATCCTCCAGCCAGGACATCCAATAAACATCTGTCGACTTTGCCAACTTCTCATCCTGTGTGATGCTTCCCATCAGCCCCACCGGGATTGACCCTCTACCCTCGACCTGGAATCTATGTTCCTAGCCGATGTATTCTCTCCATCCCTCAGCATTCTACCTTAGTAGCTACACAAACACATTAAGGAATACCAAATTTGTCCCACTGGGCTCACCCTTCACCACCCGGACTAGGCTCATAGATCCTTTTCTTGGCCTGTGGCATTCAGCCCTCTCCGAACTCTAGACATTTCCCATCAGACTGGGCTCATAAAACCTTTCCCTTAGCCTATGGCATTTCGCCCTCACCGAGCTCTTAAACATTACCTCTAGTCCCACTGGACCAGGCCCATAAAACCCTTTTCCCTTAGCCGAAGGCACTCCGCCCTCGCTGAGCTCTAAAAGGGTGACCCATAGATTGGGCCCATAAACCTCTTCCCTCTGCTTGAGGCACTCCACCCTCACCGAGCTCTAAAAATTTACCCCTAGGTTGGGCCCATAAACCTTTTTCACTCAGGCTTGAGGAGTCCCGCCTTGGCTGAGCTCTCAGATATTAATCTCTAGTCCAACCGGTGCAATAGTAAGGCAATCAAGTTCATTAACAGTCCCATCGGTGCTATAACAAAATAGTCAAGTCCATTAATAGTCCCACCAGATGACACAGCACGCACAATGGGCTGGTCTTTACCAGGAGGCGGCAACACATACAAAGTGGGGGTTAACAATAGAAGCGGGCCACTTTCGGAGGGTAACAATCTTAGCCCCCGCCATCCATTTATATCCCTCCCTTGGGTTAGACCTCACGTCTTCACCAAGTTAGTTTACTTCGACATTCTGACAAGCCAACAGCTATATTTTGCCCTGGTCTAGACCTCACGTCTCTGCCAGATTGGTTGACCTTGATGTACCATCAAGTCGACATCTATATTTACATATCTTACCCTTGTTCAAACCTCCAGTGGGGCAAGGTCTGTTGAATTTGATATCTCATCTGATCGATGCCCGTATTCTACCCTGGTTTAGACCTCACATCTCTGCCAAGTTAGTTAACTTCGAAATACTGTCAAGTCAACATCTACATATTATACATCTACCCTCATTTTAGGCCCTCTATCTGAGCAAGGTTGGTTGACTTCAGCATGCTATCGGGTCAACACCTACATGCCTCCCTTGGCATAGACCTCACATCTTCGCCAAGTTAGTTGACTTTGGCATTCCGACAAATCAATAGATATATTCAACCCTGGTCCAGACCTCACGTCTCTGCTAGGTTGGTTGTGGTTCCCTACTCTTTCTCACATGATTTCCTGCCATTCCATGCTTGGTGAGGCCGAGAGAATGGGTGTTCTTCTTGTTCGGGAGTTTATGATGCCTGTGGGATGAGTGACGGCTTTGGCTGATTGAGGCCTTGAATTGTGGTTTAAATCCAATTTTTTGGTGGGTGGAATGTCCGGGGATGGTTTCCCCTTGTTTTTCCAATCGCGGTGGGGCGAATGGGGTGTGGATCAGATTCTACGGGGTGTTTTGCGTGTTTTCAAAAATCCAGCAGAAGAAAGCTACATGTCTGGCCGTCTATGCCCTAGTCTGGGCGGCCAAGACTCTGGCCACCCTCCCCTGTGTAAGCCCTAGACTCGGTGGCCAAAGAGGTGGCTGCCTAGCCCTCGGCGGCCCAAGTGGTGGCCACCCAGGATGTCGCGTCCCGAACCAATAGCAGAGGAACGTGTCGTTTGCTCAGAACGTAGTAGTTTAATAGTCGAGTCAATCAGAGCATAGCCATAAGATAAGATATAATTGAACAAAAATATAATTTTATTTCACCATACGATAAGGGGCTTTCGACATAGGTGCCGTACCAGGTACCACCTCAATCACAAAATCAAACTCTCGCTGCGGTGGCAACCCTAGCAACTCCTCAGGAAAAACATCGGGAAACTCGCACACGACAGGAATGTCCTCCACATCCAGACACTACCGATCAACCAAAATCACGGAAGTGAGAAAATCGTGACAACCCGCATCAAGCATACGACGAGCCCTAATAGCCGAAATAAGCAAGCGAGAAGAGGAAGACCGAATACCTCGATAATAGAAGGTGGATCCACGAAGTTGTCGGAAGTAGACCTTCTTCGAGCCGCAATCCACCAAAGCATGATGAGTCTCCAGCCAATCCATGCCCAAGATGACATCAAAGTCTTGAAGCGGTAACACGTAGAGCCTGGCCGACAAGTTTCGCCCTTACAACCACATGGGCACCTTCTTGAAGCAATACAGAATGTGCACGAAATCGCCAGTAGGTAACTCCACCGCCATATCACAGGACATCTCAGCCACCGGGTCCTCCACGCTCTGAGTAAAATCCTCCGGAGTGAACGAATGAGAAGCACCTGAATTGAACAAAACACGAGCCGCACAACCCAAAATCGAAAGAGTACCTTCCACCAAATGCGACGCCTCAACCTCCGCTCTGGTCATGTGGGTCACTCTGCCTCGGGATCTCTGTATCCCTACAGTAGCTGACCGAGACTACTGAGGAAACTGCTCTTGTCGCTAGTACTGCTGCGGCTGTGATGACATCTGCTAGGGCTGAAGCTGCTGCTGCTGCTGAAACCCGGGCCGCTGACTCGGTCTCTGTGGATAGTCACGTGCTATGTGCCCTGGCTGGTCACACCTAAAGCAAATCACGAGCGTTGAACACTGCCTGCCTGGATGAGAACCACCGCACCTGGGACACCCGCCCTGAGCACCACTCACTGAACTCTGACGCTGAATAGCCACAGGCTACTGGACACTGCCCATGGACTCTTGCTGCGACTCCTTGCGACTCCGTCGCCTCCTGCCAAAACCAGCTTCCTTGAGCATCTTCTTGAGCTTCGAGTTAAAGGATGACGACTCTGGAACGGGAGCCATAGACTATACTGCCACGGAACCACCTACTGAGAGCTGGACAATACTCTACTACTGCGGTACATCCACCGACTGACCAAAACCTGCCTGCACCTGACCCGCACTATCCTACCCTCGCACCTTCTACCAATCTCTCTCCAGCGCCGCTGCTGCCTTACAAGTTGCATATAGGTTAGCCAGACCTGATGCGAGAAGAGTACGTCTCAGCTTTGGCCTCAAACCACCAATGAACTGATCGGTCTTCACTTTCTCATCTGCCATGATGTGATACGCATAACGGCCTAACTCGACAAACCTGGCGCAGTACTGCATCACTGACATGTCACCCTGGGTCAACTCCATGAACTCACACAGCCTCTGCGTCCTGATAAAAGATGGATAGCAGGCATGCTCGAACGCCACGACGAACTCCTGCCACGTGATCTGTCAAAGGGGACGAGACTGGAACGTTACTTCCCACTCTGACATCCACCAAGTCCGGGCCACCCCCTAAAGGCGATGCGTAGCCAACATCACCTGTTCCTCCTCAGCACACTCCATCGCACTGAAAATCCTCTGCAAATCACCCAGTCACTCTCTGGCCACCTCTGGATCTGGCTGTCCACCGAAAGAAGGCGACTGAAACTGTAAGAACTCCTTCAGCACCTGACCAGGACCACCTCGAGATGACGAACCCTCGCTAGCATCACCCCTCTGCTGCTGGTCTCCCTGCTACCACTGCTGGAAGACATAGTCAAACATACCTCGGAAGAAATCGTCCATCCCTAGAGCTCACGCACCTCCAACTGCACTCTCTGGAACCGTGGCACTGCTCAGCTCCTCTGGACCACTGCTCGACTCTCCCTGCTAGGAACGAGTCTTCCTCTGTGGTGCCATAACACACCTGGCATCAAGAAAACAATCACAAATCAATAAAACACACTAACCCTAAGCCAGTCACTGACTGTATAGGACATTCATGGACCTTCTGGACCACTGCATTCATTCCAGGTCCTTATACACCTTCACAACCTCACTTTGATACCAGCTATGGCGACCTGGGATTCGAGTACCAAAAAGGAACCGGCACGACTCGAACCTCAGTCTGCCTCCCACGAGCCCGAAGACTCGGAAGGGAAAAAGAGATGGTAAAAGAATGGGGGGGTCGAGGTTGAGCAGGGATCATGGCCCCGTACTCTTCCCCCTCCCACGTTACATACTCTCACTCACTCTCTCCCTCTCTCTTACTCTCTCTTTGGGTGGTCGTCGGAGAGGAATCTCATGGCGGAGCTCTCTTCTTCTTCTTCTTCTCTTCTTCTCTTCCTCTCTTTCTCTCTGTCTGCTTTTCTTCTTTCTGCCCGTCTATGTGTGTCTCTGTGCTCGTTCACTGGGGAAGAGGAGTGCCTTATACTCCAATGGCAGGGGCTTTCGAGCGCGAGATGGCGGAGGCGAGAACGTGGTCGGCATTAATGAGGATTTGACCTTGGTCATCCTCGGGGGCAGGGGGTGTAGCCTACGTGCCACCCTCTCCATTTGACACATCAGCGAGCCCGTTGCGCGCCAAAAATCTGTAGGGGGATGGCATAAGATCTCCCTTACCGGACGCGCCATTGGAGGGAAGCCAGGGCGTGTTGTTGAAGGCGCGCACGGGTGTGCTGGCAAACAAGACGCATGGGCGTGCCATTGAAGGCGCTCACAAGTGCTATTGAAGAGCCCAGAGAGGCGTGCTGCTGGAGGGGGGCACGGAGTGTGCCATTGAAGGGGGCATGGAGTGTGCCATTGAAGGGGGCACGGAGTGTGCCATTGAAACGGGCACAGGGTGTGTCGTTGGGGGACCACCAGGAGTGTGCCGCTAAGGGCATGTCTGAGCCCTTTGTGAGGGCTAGTTTGAGGTCTATTTAATCTTCTTCAGGGCCCACAGGTTGTGAGATTCCCGGGGGTTGATTTCTATTCGTTGTCGTGACTCTGGGGGATGCTTTCACGACAGTATACTATTCATTCAGAGAGTCCGGCTGGCCTGTCCTTTCCGCAGTTCCTTCAGTTGAAGTTGTTCGTCGATGCTGGACTGGTTGGGACATGCAGACGTGTAATTTTACACGTCCACAGTCACTTACCGTTTGGCTGATCTTGTTTTCATCTGGAGTACCAGAAGGTTGCTGAAGTTGCGGGTGAGTGCCCCCGGCCACAAGGCTGGCATCCTGACATGGCTGCTTGCCCTTTGTCATCTTCAAAATTTTAAGGAAGCAAGGGATAATGGTGCTGCCCCCACTCTGAATGTATAACCCTGAAGGAGGAGGGATTTGGGCTCCCTTGACCTTCGAAGTGGGTATCTTATAGGGATACTCTCCCCTGCAGATGATGTTGTGGTTAGCGGGTGACTGACGCCCCCATTTTGGGCCTGACCGGGTTGCATGAGTGGCGGTCGTGGCTTCGTCCTGGCTTTCCCCGGAAGTGGGTGTGAAACATATTTCCTCCTCCTCTTCCTCATTAGGCAGATTGAAGAGAGTAGAGAGGGTATTGTAGGAGAGCACTGTCTCCCTCTTGGCCTTGCAGGCTCTTCTTTTCTTCCTTTACTTCTTCGTCTTGTCTCTTGCTGGTGCTTGCCCCCAGAACAGGTTGTCATCCTTTTCTGCCACTTTGTCAGCTTCTCCTTCTTGTCCCTACGAGAGCTGCTTCAATTCTTACCATGGGACATGATCCCTTATCACCAATGGTTTCTGTTCAGGCTGTTCATATTCATCTAGCCCGTGTATGTAGTCCTGCAGCCACCGGGCCTCTCGACTAATTTCTTTGGCCACCGACAACGGAGTTTGTCTTCTCCGGTTGTGGGGGTGCATTCTGATTACTGTAGGTGGCCTAGTCCAGGTTGGTGCTGGCATCAGAGGAGTAGGACACGGCATGATGTCATAGACATGTGCCCCCACCTTCGGGTGAGGTGTGGCTTTCTTCTTGATCTTTGCAGGGACCTATTGCCATCCCTGTTGTTCTTTCATTGGTGTCAGAAAGCAGGCCTCATAAGTTTGCTAAGTGCTGGCTTCTGTGACTTCTTCAGGCAACACCTAATACAAGGAAATCATATTAGCTGCAGCCCTCATCAGAGGCGCTTCATGGGGTTGTGGAGGGTCAACCTTATACTCTCCCAACTCTATTTCTTCCTTATTTACCATGCCTTCAATGATGTCCTTGGACACATATCAGTCCTCAATCGGGTGTCCCAACATCTGATGGTAAGGGCAGAATCTTGGACTGTCTCTTCTCTTCAGGTCCTTCAGCCTTTTTGGCTTAAGTAGGGTGACCTTATTGCATTGGGTGACCCAGTCAAATAGAACCTCAGTCTTCTCCTTTGTGAAAGAATAGGCCTTCTTCTTCTACTTTCTCCCTCATTTCTCTTTTCCCTCTGTTTTTCTCGACGCGGGGTGCGCGACCGTGCCAAGTTGACTGAGGTAGAGACGCGATGAAATGGGCTAGGACGTGATGAAATGATGGATGAGATGGACGTTAGTAGGATTCATGGGTGGATCTTACGCTAACGTGGCTCGACTGTTTCATCGTTTGTAATTGTCTTGGGAGTCTGTTCCTTTGCGTGGCCCAGTGGCTTGTCACCTGTAGTGACGATAGCCCTGTGAAGTAATCCACGTTGAACTTCTTATTTTTAGATGGTGTAGTTGATTCTACTCTTTCCTCGTTGTATCCGATTGTCCAGATTTGTCGATTGCTTGGTGTTGTTGCTCGACAACTGTCTCTTGTACTGTTCGTGCAGTATAAGAATCCCTTAGTGTTATTCCCATTGGCATTTCCCTTTTTGGTCAGGATTTACTAGCATTCAATTCTTCTATCAATTACTCAGGTTGCTATTTACCATTCGAGTTGTGGTGATGGCCGGACTGATTGTTACAATACGTTGGTCGTCCCAGCTTAAATCCGGTCAGCTCCTGATGTGTTTCACTTCTGTTGAAGTCGAAGTGTTCGGTTGGACCAATTTGACTGAGCAGCAATCCAAGCGAACTAGGCTCTTCCCGTCTTGGTAAGCTTTTGTTGCTGAGCTCGATGTTGTCCATGTTGTTTGGTGGATCTCCTTGTAAGGTTGACCTCAGAATTGCCATTTCAACGTCGCCTTGTCCTGTGTCTGCTCAAGTGTGGACAATTCAATTTGAGTCTGATCATCTTCTTGTTCTACGGCTACATGACTTTTGAGCTAATTCCTGTGTTGAGAGCTATTACGTACCGTATTTTTGTCGTGTCGTGTCCAACGGTCAATGTGATGTGAGACTCAGTTGTCAATTACAGGACGTGAAGGTAGGCTGAGATTAGTCATTTCCCTTGGGCTTTGTGCTGAAGCTGGTACTCTTCTCTGTTGCACTTAGACTCCTTCTGTTTGGTTGCTCGCCGGGTCAGTGCTCGAGGTGTATTATATTGCGATTTTATAGGATTACGATGACACCTAGCGTGTGCTGAGATGCGAAGGCCGAGAATCTTTCTGATGTCTTGGTGCGTTGTAGAGTGCGCAACGGAAGTGTGTGGGCTGATGACCCACGGGCCGAGAATTCTTTTCATGTAATTCTGTCTAATCGGGAGAATTATTTCTTCTCGATGTGACTCCGTCTTAACTACATGTGCCTAGACATTGTCATGACCGTGCTGTTATCGGCCATTCCTCTGGTTTTAGCATGGCATTTGCGAGTGTTGGGGAAATAGTCAGCTTCCCTGCTGATAAAGTACCCTCTGCTCTGCATTCCTTCTCGTGGGTATTGTGCTATCGAGGTGTGTTCATAATCCTTGAGATGTGTTCCCCGAGATGGTAGTGTTTCTTGTCGTTTTACGACTGATTTCAATCGTTGTGGGTCTCCCCTTGGTGAACGACCTGATGCATGACTCACTCCCTGTAGTCGTGTGTTCAACTGTCGCATGCCTTGATGCGACCCTGCTTGCAGTGTGTTCCGTAGTTCTGGGTGATGTACGGAACTAGAATCCTGCAGGTGCTGTTGCTGTTAGTGGTTGTTTCCGTAAGTGCTGCTTTCGGACGATTCTGCATTTATGTGTTGGACCATTGTCTTGTCAGTAGCTGGCGGTGCTCCTTTTCCTGGTAGAGTAGCTCGCGACTCGATCGGATGTAATGTCTGAGTGAGGACTAACTTCTTGCTGGAAATGGTCCAATGCTGTTGATTTTGTTGTCATTCTTCTGTGTAATTATCATTGGCGTCCTATGTGCCGAGCATTCCCTGTCTCCTCTGGCACTAGAGCCGATGATGTCATCAGGCTGTTAGTTGAGAGGACTATGTTTCCTTGTGTAAGCTGATGTTGGTTATGCCTGTCGTTTCTGTCGTTTCTGTTGATCCGTTTCTCAACATTGTGTACTCTGGCGGTCGTGTCTCTTGCTTCGCGAGATGTAAGCGACGTTGCCTTGTTTCATAGGTGTCAGACTTGTGTTCACTGGCGATCGTGCTCATTCTCAAGCGTGTATTCGTGATGACAGTCAGACGCTGTTCCTCTGAACTCTATTTTTCATGATTTTGTGTCGGTGTTTGTTGGGTTGTTCTTCCCTGCCTTACCCTTGTTGGTCCTTAAATTTTGAGGATGAAATTTGCATTATTATGTAGTTGTTTATTACACTATCTTTGTGGTCACTTTAGCTTCTCACATACCCCCCACACCATCCTTTTTTCCTTCTGAATCTTCGGGCTCGTGGGAGGTGGGCCGAGGTTTGAGTTGTGCCAGTTCCTTTCTGGTACTCGGATCCTGGGTCATCACAACTGGTATCAGAGCGAGGTTGTGGAGGTATATAAGGATCTGAAATGACTACAGTGGTCCAGATGGTCCATGAATGTCTTGTACAATTGGCGACTAGCTTAGGGTCTGTGTGTTTTATTGATTTACTACTATTTTCCTTGATGCCAGGTGTGTTATGGTGCCACAGAGGAGTACTCGTTTCGAGCAGGGAGAGTCGAGCAGTGGTCCAGAGGAGCCGAATAGTGCCACGATTCCAGAGAGTGCTGTTGGAGGCACGTGAGCTCTAGGGGTGGACGCTTTATTCTAGGGCATGTTTGAGTATGTCTTTCAGCAGCGACAGGGAGGTGAGGCTGGCGAGGGTTCGTCATCTCGAGGTGGTCCTGGTCGGGTGCTAAAAGAGTTTTTGTAGTTTCAGCTACCTTCTTTCAGCGGACAGCCAGATCCCAAGGTGGCCAGGGAGTGGCTGGATGATTTACAGAGGATCTTTAGTGCGATGGAGTGTGCAAAGGAGGAGCAGGTGGTGTTGGCCACGCATCGATTGCAGGGGTCAGCCCGGTCTTGGTGGATGTCAGAGTTGGAGGCAGCGTTCCAGTCTCGTCCCCTTCAGCAGATTGCGTGGTAGGAGTTCATCATGGCATTTGAGCGTGCCTTCTATCTGTCTTTTGTCAGGTTGCAGAGGTTGCGTGAGTTTCTGGAGCTGTCCCAGGGTGACATGTCAGTGATGCAGTACTGCTCCAGGTTTATTGAGCTCGATCGTTATGCTTCCCACATCAGGGCAGATGAGGAGGTGAAGACTAAGTAATTTGTTGGTGGTCTGAGGGTAGAGTTGAGGCATCATCTTCTTGCGTCGGGTTTGACCACCTTGGATGCAGCTTGCAAGGCAGCAGTGACATTGGAGAGAGATTTTTTGAAGGTTCGAGGGCAAGGCGGTACTGGTCAGGTTCAGGCAGGTTCCAGCTAGCCGATGGAGGTTCAGTAGCAGAGTACTGTCCAGCTCTCAGCAGGTGGTTCCGTGGCAGTGTAGTCCGTGGCTCTTGTGCTAGAGTCATCGTCCTTTAGCTTGAAGCTCAAGAAGCTGCTCAAGGAAGCTAGTTTAGGTAGGAGGCGACGGGGTCGCAAGGAGCCGCAGCAGGAGTCGTTGGGCAATGTCCAGTAGCCTGTGGCTATTCAGCGTCAGGGTTCTGGGACTGGTGCTCGAGGCGGGTGTCCCAGGTGCGGTGGTTCTCATCTAGGCAGGCAGTGTTTGACGCTCGTGGTTTGCTTCAGGTGTGACCATCTAGGGTACATGGCACGTGACTGTCCATAGAGATCGAGTCAGTCGCTCGGGTTTCAGCAGCAGCAGCAGTTTTAGCCCCAGCAGATGCCATCACAGCTGCAGCAGTACAAGCGATAGGAGCAGTATCCTCAGTTGTCTCGGTCAGCTACTATAGGGAGGCAGAGATCCCGAGACAGAGTGACCCACATGACTAGAGCGGAGGTTGAGGTGTCGCATTTGGTGGAAGGTACTCTTTCGATTTTGGGTTGTGCAGCCCGTGTTTTGTTGGATTCGGGTGCTTCTCATTCATTCATTTTGGAGGATTTTGCTCAGAGCGTGGAGGACCTGGTGGCCGAGATGTCCTATGATATGGCAGTGGAGTTACCTATCGGCGATTTCGTGCACATCCCGTATTGCTTTGAGAAGGTGCCTGTGTGGGTGGGAGGGCGAAACTTGCTGGCCAGGCTCTATGTGTTACCTCTTCAAGACTTTGATGTGATCTTGGGCATAGATTGGCTCGAGGCTCATCATGCTTTGGTGGATTGTGGCTCGAAGAAGGTCTACTTTCGGCAGCTTCATGGACCAACCTTTTGTTACCAAGGTATTCAATCTTCCTCTTCCCGCTTGCTTATTTCGGCTATTAGGGCTCATCGATTGCTTGATGCGGGTTGTCAGGGTTTTCTCGCTTCCGTGGTTTTGGTTGATCGGTAGTGTCCGGATGTGGAGGACATTTCGGTTGTGTGTGAGTTTTTCGATGTTTTTCCAGAGGAGTTGTCAGGGTTGCCGCCGTAGTGAGAGATTGATTTCGTGATTGATGGGTTCCAAGTGTTATCAGGTATATTTGATAATTTATCGGGTATGTCTGGTATCCGGGATCCGAGTCGTTACACTAGGAATATAAATGATCCATTTAAGTTTGAAAGCACCTGATTTCTTTAAGTCATCACATGCTTACTGAAGTTCATTGATGCTTCGATGTACTGGGAAGACAGGTCGAGGCAGTCTCAATGGTTGCATGCCCTGTATGTGCTGGTGCATCAATGCATTGAAAGATAGGTAGATGCACCCTTTACCAAAATGAGCTTACACAGCTGTTGAGGCTTTATTGCTTCGACACAGAGGCCTTGAACCGTTGATGTGGTGTAGATGAAGAAAGGCCTTAACTGGAATGCTTAAGATCCTTGGCAAATGACTTAGTGCATCGATGCACTATCTTGACGCTTCGACGTGGTAGCACTCGATTTCTGATCTTGGACTTGGTGCGTCGGTGTAGCTATTTGATGCGCCGATGCACTAGATGAAGACTGGGCTTAGTGCGTCAGTGCATTACTCTGACTGCGTCGGTGCAATAGTGAAGATAAAGAGCTTCTGGACAATCTGTTCGAGCACTTGCCATTTGGTGCGTCGATGCAGTCCGCATCGATGCACCCAATGAAGGCGTGCTTCTGAAGATGACTTCTGTGTACTTGACTGCGTCGATGCACAACACTTGTGCTTTGACCTGTTAGCTTGGGTACCATGAATGTGACACATGTTCAATATATTCAGGACTTAGAGTTCATATGATTACATCACAATTCATAGTGTGTCATCATCAAAACCAGAGATCCAACACCATGGACCTGGGAACAAAGAAAGGTGGAAGAATCCTCACCAGAGTAGAAGACAAACAATGAGGAAGTGCCAAACACTCACGCCAAAGGCAAGAGAAGCAAGTGGAGCTTCTCCAAGGATCCCCACTCCGATACTTATAAGCTTTAAAGGAAAATCGACCACTTCAAGATGACATGAGGGGAAAAAGGGGCACTCATCACCGCCAAAGATGGCCATTGAGCCCAGGTGACTGTTCGTGCCCGTGTCCCCAGACAAAAACATCAGCTTCATGATGACAGTAATGCCGCCTGACACTTCGATAAACAATGACTTGCGAGCCAAGAAGCTAGGTAGGTAGCAGGGCCCACCTACCCTGCTGATATGAGGAGTTCCTCCTAGAGACTCCCTCTTGACGAGCCCACCAGGACTGTCTCTCAGACCCCAAAAGTGCTCGGCATCTGAGAGTGGGGGCTAGTGAGGAGGGTAAAATCAATACGGCCCACACGCGGCCTATTAACGTCAGACCCATGTCGACCCAAGGTCCGCAGAGGATATAGCGGATACCCAACATCCGACTGCCCCATGCCAGACGGACCAATAAAGATTGACATCGGATTCGCCAGCCCACGAAGGGCATCAATCCAGGCATATGGTATGCCAGATGATTCTCCGATGATCGACCTGTTACTCCCGCCATCATCGGCCTCTACTCCAGTAAAGGCGAGCACACTCCGAGGGTGTCGTAAGACTTGCCTGAAGGCCGCCCGACCCAGATAAACGGGTGCACAACAGGAAACTCCTCACGATCTCGGGGAGACGTTAGCCCAAGAATTACGCCCTTCCCTAAGAGATGGGTCTCTACCGCCAAGATAACCTCTATAAATAGACCTTTGATCAAAAGAGGCACACACACACAAACCGACACGTAAATGGACATACAGACTGGCAGAGGCAGAGAAAAACATTCACACTAAGGCGTACACGCATGCACACGGTCACACGATGCCAAGGGACAGAGAGAGCCACCTGTAGAGAAGGGCCTAGATCTACGTACTTTCGAGCATGCTGTTAGCCCTGCGAGCACTCTCTAAGCATCCGCTGGGCACAGCGCACACCTCTGGGAGTCCCATCCCAACTCCAAGCTTGATCTCTCTACTCTCTCCCACATCTCTCTTCTCCATCTTCTGTGGATCCCCACATAACACGGTCCTTACTTAAGCATTGGAGGGTTATCCCCTGCGGTAATATCCAGAGCTCTTTCTAACGTTGTTCTTCTGATATTTGAAGGCTTCCACGGGTGATTGGACGTTCTTCCCTAGCAAATAAATCTTAAAAGTGTGGTAAAAGATTCGGGAGACCATTTTTTCACCTCTATAATAATTATATCACATTTTATTATAAAATTATAAAAATATATTTAATTAAATTTATATGATATTTACCCATTCCACTCCAGCCATCACCCTACCGGCGACCACCGCGCACCAGTAATGAGGATGTCGAAGAAGAAGGCTGTCTAATGGTTTCAACGCTAATTGGAGGAGGAGGAGACGATGGCGGAAAACCCACCGGTGGTGGAGGAAACTCCGGTGACGGCCCAAACGATGGTGGAGGAGGCTCCGGTAGCTGAGGAAGGTCACAAAGAAGCACCCAGGGACGAAGAAGGGGACCAAATGGCATAGTGAACCCCGGAGAAGGCAGCTGGCCGTCGGGCATCAGAGATAGGTCGAGAACACAAAAACCCCATTTTTAATTTTTTGAATGCGTGCATGTGGGTAGAAAGGGATTAGGAATGGTCATGGGGATCCATTGAGGGCATTGTAGGGCCTTTTAAGCCACCCCACAAGCCTGGGGAAAAGAGAGAGAAATCGGTCACCACGGCGAGGGCCATGTGGTCCTTTCAACGATCGCATGTGGTCAAGCGGTCTAGAGTTAGACCGCTAGCAGAAGGAAAATGGTCCAAAGACGACCGTTTCAGATTCTTGGGCAAACAATGATTTTTTTAATTATGCAATGACTTGTTATAGATTGTTATAAAATGACTAACTCAATGTTTTAAATGTGTGCAGGGGAAGAGATGGATGCGGATCTCATGGCTGCAGGTCTGGGCAATGTACTAGGCACTGTCGGATTACCAGAGAGAGAGACTAGCAGTGATGGGCTTCGCTGAGTTCCTGGGGATAGAGGTGATGCGGATCGACACAACCCTCTTATATGCGCTGCGTGAGAGATGGGATGCAGTCAGTCGAGCATTCCTTTTCCCATGTGGACACATGATCCCCACGCTCGAGGACATGGCGAGGATCACGGGGCTTCGAGTCCACGGAGCACCGGTGACGGGGACCACCTATGTTGACTATAGAGAGATGGCGAGGGAGCTGCTAGATCTGGAGTTGGCACGGCCAGGACACCACTCATCAATGTTGGCGAGAGCGACATTGCAGGATAGCGTAGGATTGAGGGGAGCGTCGATAGCCATGGGTGAGCTACCGGAGGAGCATCTAGGTCGATTGATAGACCAGGCTAGATAGAGAGTGGCCGCGGGACCGGGACTAGAGGGAGATATAGTGCTGCATCGCTTCCAGATGCTGCTATTTGGGAAGTTACTGTTTGCTATGAGGGCAGATGGAGTGAGTTGCAAGCTCCTCCCACTCCTGAGAGACCTAGTCGGAGTTGGAGAGTACGCCTGGGGAGCTGCAGTACTGGCATTCCTCTTCGACTCCCTTAGCACGACCGACCATCAAACGATGCTGGGTGGCTTCTCGCCTCTACTTCAGGTACAAATGCTTAACTCTAAATGCTTATGCTTCGGCTTATGACTATGGTTATTATTGCTATATGCTGACATTTGACTTATGCAGGTATGGAGCTACCTGTACCTCCCTGGCCTAGGGCGAGGGAAGGAGGTACATCCAGACTGGATACCCATTGCGAGGCGGTGGGTGATGGCTCGGGACCTGGGATCACTGCAGCATCACGGGCGATCCAGGACGACATGGACACATTCCCTTACGGATCGGTAAGCCTCTAGATTTAATCTCTCTAATTGCATTGAAATGCTTACTGAATGCTCATCTAAATGCTTTCTATGCTTGACTTGCTTACCCTTTTCAGGTGTGCTAGACACCCTATCGTGACGTGGGTCACGAGGGACAGTCCTGGGTGGAGGTGGCCTAGGCGTACGGGGGACGAGAAATCTGGCTCCACTGCATGAACATCATCGAGCCTCTCCATCACAGCCTGATCATGAGGATGAGAGGCGTCCATCAGCCGGAGGTAGAATTCCCCGTGCGGGATGACGAGCACATCAGGCGGTACTCAAAGGGACTCAGTGGTGAGATCGACTGGATCACCCTGGTGATCGACCAGGTACATGACTGGATGTGTAGAGGTCGGGAGGTGAAAGCCCGAGCTACCAGTGATGATGCCTACCTGAATGCCTATGCTCAGAGGTACAGAGGCCAGGTCTTCAGTGGCATCCGATGACCAGTTCGACTCTCTAACCTTATGCTTTGCTTTAATTAATCATTCCTAAATGCATTGACACCATGACTTGCTATATGCAGCTAGACCCCTAGGTGTTGGGTTCACTGCGCTCTCTCTCTGTCTTTGATAATGGTTTTGATGATTATAATATATTGTGTAGTTTTCATTACCAGTACATTCACGGGTACCGCCCGGCTCATCCTTCGCCCGCGCTACCCGTGGGTGGGGGGCATTTGTGGACGTGTAAAATCACACGTCCATATGTCCCTACTAGTCCAACAGCAACAACAGGTTCAACCGAAGAGACCATGGAGAGCACGTCCCGTCTAGACTCTCCGAACAGACAACATGCTGCCGTGGAGCCATCTCCGGAATCATGACGGCGAAGAGAAACCAACCCCTGGGGAAGCTCACTACTCGTGGGCCCCCGAAGAGAATCAAACGGATCATTAATCGGGCCCGAAATAGGCCCAAGATCCACCTTTTATCACGCTCATGTGCCCCTTCAACGGCACACTTATATACCCCTTAAAGAGAGCTCTGCGTAGCCTTCAACGGCACACTTCATGCTCCTTCAACGACACGCCCAGCGCGCCTTTACTGGTACGCCCCCAGCGGTCCTTTGCCGGCACGCCCCAATGTTCCCTTCAGGGGCACACTTCATGTGCCCCTTCAACGGCATGCCATCGAGTGCCCTTCAGCGGCACACTTTAAGTGCTTTCAACAGCACAGCACAAGACCCATTCAGCGGCACGCTACAAGCATTCTTCAACGGCACACCCTTAAGCCTTTCAACGGCGTGTCAACAGGGCCCCTTCAGCGGCATGGCCCCGTTCTTCAACGGCACGGCCTCCCCACGACCCGTCCGACAGGGGAGATCTCACGTCATACCCTATGGAGATCCTTGGCGCGTATCGAGCACGCTGAGGTGTCACCCCAAGAGGGAGCCACGCTGCCTATCCCCCTACCCCTGAGGATGGGCAGTCAAATCTCATTTAATGGGAACGTTTCCCGCCTCCGACGGCCGACCCACTACACCGTGCCGCTGGGGTATAAAGACCCCTTCTTCCTTGACAGGCAAAAGAGACACAGACATACGGAGAGAGGCACAGGCAGACACGCAGGGAAGAAGAGAAGGAGAAGAAGAAGGGAGACCTCCGTCGTGGGATACCCTTTTCCACAACTAACCAAAGAAAGAGTAAGGGAGAGAGAGAGAGAGAGAGAGAGAGAAAGAGATGTAGCATGGAGAGTGGGGAAGAGCAAGTTGTCGTCGCCCCTGCTCGACCCCAGCTCCTCCCTTTCCTTCTTCCCCTTCCTTTTTTTCCTCCTTCCCCGTCCATTGTAATTTTTACCCCATGTTCTTCATGGATGAAAGTTTTGGTTGCTTGGCCTCCTTTGTCGTCTTTGTTCGTGGGGATTCACGAGTGTGTTTAATGGTTTCTCCCTATCCCCCTGGCAGTGTCTTCTTCTTCCCCGTCAATGGTCCCGTCACCTTGGGTGAGGGCCTTTCCATCTTTGCCTTGCTGTGCCTTCGCGATCTCGCGACAACCCAGTCCCCACCTCTCTTCTCCCTCATCGAAACTCCCCCCAGCTAGGCCAAGCTCGAAGACCCCCTGGCCTTCTCCCTCTCACTAGCTTCAACCCATTCTGCCCAGCCAGCTTTTGGCCTTCACGCCCCTGAGCTAACCCTCATCGGTGCACTCCCTTAGCGGTACACCCTTGGCTCTTTTCTTCAGCGGCACACCTTGGCCACCCCTCGCCTGTACAGCCCCTGGCCGACGTACTCTTAACTCCCTTGCCCGGTGCACCCTTTGGCCCTTGTCCGGTACAGCCCCCCTATGCCGCCAACGGCATGCCCTCAGATCACCCCTCCACCGGCATAGCCTCCCTGGCCGGTACACCCCTTTTATCCTTGCCCGGCACACCCTTGGTCCTCCTAGCCCAGCACACACACTTGTGCCCCTTGGCACACCCTAGACCTCTTCCCAGCGGCACACCCTCAACTCTTTGGTCCTCTTAGCTGGCCACCCTTCCCCGGCACACCCTTGAGCCCCTGGCCGGTACACTCTCTCACCCCCATTTACCCCAACTACCCAAGGCCCGTCTGAGAGTGGCCTCCCTTTCCCGTCATCCCCTCTGCGCCTTCCGAGATTTCATTAAAGGTGTTGCCGTTCTCGGACGCCCACCTCTACTTGTTGGGTTCCGCCACTCCATGTGGACGCGTTCCCCATATATCCCTTACGCTCGGGGTCAATGGGAGATGCTGCCAAATTTTTGTCAAAAAATGAATGAATGATGACAATATGGCAAGGACAAAAGGGAGTAAAAAGCAAATGGAACAACAACTAATAGAACATTTTAACTAAGGCAAGTGAACTATTGGCAGGACTCGGCCGAAACCGAGTCCGAAACCGATACTGACAACCTTGGGGGCATATGCTACATTGTTGAATGCCAAATTAAGTGATGAGCTCCCAACGTATTCTGGCACCACCACCATCGGGAGAGATGTCGTATCTGGCTATGAAGCAACTTTATTGGCCAAGCTTTGTGCGCACAAAGTTGCCCCAACTTCAGAGAGGACCATGCCTGGCCACTTTACTTTTGAGGGTGGTCAATTGCCGACCTCTAGCAACCTAGTTACACAACCGACTTCTCATACTGCCAGTGCGCATATCTACTTTTTATTCCTTTTTGCTCTTTTGATTCATTTCAGCTTTCCCCATTTATCCTACTTGCTTGTTGTTTCCTTGTCTTTCCTTGTGCAGTGGCAATCTCTATCATTATAGAGCCCTCTGTCCTTCCATTAAAGGTGAATGAAGCATCTCAGTCAGCAGGGCAGGACACTGGGGCTGGGCTGCCTAAAGCGAGGGCTGACCCAAACTTTGAGGATAAGGACCCAGACGGTTCAATAGAGGATCAACTTGAAAATTTTGATGGGGGTTTCGAAGGTGAGCTGCTCCACCTTTCGCTTACTTTGTCAAGACTGTTTTTCTGAAGGTTGTTTTCATAAGTCTCAGGTTGCCCAGGTGAAGGAGTTGGTGCAGGACTCCAGATGACAAAGGGAGGAGTCCTTCTTTCTTCAGAGGAAGCTGAATCTTCTGGCTTGCTAGATCATGCCTTGACCAGTCCGATGCCTGGCGAGTTGCCTGACGGTACCTCACCGTCATCAGGCTTTGTATGCATAGAGGGTATAAAGTTTTCATTGCCGGAGCACACGACCAAGGTTCCTCCTACGGATGAGGGTGCTGCAAACCCAGGTAATTTAGTCTTTAACTCTTTTTCCAGTGTAAATACCCTCCTGGGGTCAGAATAAACTTTACATCATATTCCACTTTTCAGAAGGGGCTGGTTTACAAGTTGTGGAGGCTAGAAATCTTGAGTTGGCTCCTAAGAAGGAGCCCTATACAGCTGTGGTCCTCTCATGTGGTATGAAAACCCCTGTCGGGGAACACAATAGCTTCCATTTCTCTTCTGTTTTCTTTGACATATTCATTGTCATAATCATCTGGCCGCCTTCTTTGCAGGCTCAGAGGACATTATCCCTTCAAGAAGAGGGGCCCCAGATCATGTACCAGCCCCTTTTACTGAGCTCCCGAGGCATGGTGTTGAATGGCCGGATTCTCCATAGCCAACACCTTATGGCCGGATTCTCCATAGCCTACACCTTTTGCGGGGGTAGAGTTGATGTTAACCACTCTCATGGGTAGCGCTTGGGCTTTATTTCAGCAGGAGCCCCTCCCCACAATTGAAACTATGTAGAGTGCTCTTCAAATTAGCACACAAGCTTATCATGCCTTGGGGCTACCTAAGAAGCTTTGGATGGCGGCGGTGGATAGTACTTGGGAGGAGTTTCAACGCCTCTATGAAGCTTCAGAATGGAAGTCCTATTACTTGTGTATTTGGCAGCTTGAAAATGAAATTTCTACCTAGTTAGACAAGGCTCATGCATTACAATCAAAAGTTGAGGCTATTCGAGACTGGAGGAGTGCCTTAGAGGCAAAGGCGGTTGAGGATGGAGGAAACACATTGCAATTCCAGGAGGCTGCCCAAGCTTTGTTGGCTAAAGCACAAGAATCAATGGCGATTGTAGACTCACATACAGAGGAGGCCCAGTGACTGCAAACTGAGGAGGCAGCTACTACTGAATAAGATTCGGACCTCCAATGTAAGATCACTCATAAGCGGACTCGGATTGCAGAGCTGTTGAAAAGGAACCCATGTCACCTCTGAGTTGATTGGTTGTATCTTCTTCTCTTATTGCTCCATGAGTAATGCTTTGTGCACTAAATCCGATGCACAAAGCCACGTCATTATGCAACATCCCCTCCCATTAGTCCAAAAATCAAGTGAAATGATCATTTTTGCACAAACAACGACGCCCACGTCAGACCCGGCCCGCTTTTTTGCACATTAAATGCAGAACGCACTCGACGAGAAAACATAAGATTGAAACATTTTGTAGGGCTGAAATATTTTACATACAAACAAAATATTTTGTTATAAGAATGAAGCATTTGTTACATGAACGAAATATTTTGTTTGACTATAGTAATAAAGCAAAGAAAATATTTTGTCCTGCTAGGGTTATAAGATTGAAATGGGGTCTTCGTTACCCAACTTGCCACATTATAGGATGAGCCCTGCTGATCACGCTGAGCTTCAGCGTCAAGTCGATGTGCTGATGAAGAGGGGATCTCTTTGTGAGAGCATGAGCCCTTGTGTCGTCCCTGCTTTGCTTGCCCCTAAGAAGGATGGCACATGGAGGATGTCTATTGACAGCCGTGCAATCAATGAGATCATGGTGAAGTATAGATTTCCCATTCCCTACTTAGATGACATGCTTGATATGATGGTGGGAGCCACTGTATTTTCTAAGATTGATCTAAAGAGTGGCTATCACCAAGTGAGGATCCGGCCCGGTGATGAGTGGAAGATGGCCTTCAAGACCAAGGATGGTCTTTATGAGTGGCTGGTCATGCCCTTTCGGCTGGCCAATGCTCCCAACACTTTTATATGGCTGATGACCCAGGTCCTACGACCTTTGATTGGGGTCTTTGTGGTAGTTTACTTCGATGATATTCTTATTTATAGCCGCACTCGGGAGGCCCACTTAGATCATCTACGGCTGGTCTCTCTTATTTTGAGGAGAGAGACTCTTTATGCCAACCCTAAGAAATGCGCTTTCATGACTAGTCAGGTCACCTTTTTAGGGTTCACTGTGTCTAGTGAGGGAGTCTCGGCCGACCAGGAGAAGGTCAGGGCCATAGTGGAGTGGCCCGAGCCTCGTACGCTTCATGACGTCCGTAGCTTTCACAGACTGGCGACCTTCTATCGCCGTTTTATTCGAGGCTTCAGTTCCATGACGGCCCGCCCCTATCACTGATTGCATTCGTAAGGGGGGCGTTTGAGTGGACGAAGGCCGTCTCAACCGCATTTAAGCTCCTCAAGGAGCGCATGACCCAGGCACCTATCCTTAGACGTCCTGATTTCACGAAGGTATTTGAGGTCTCATGCGATGCCTCCGGGGTAGGTATCGGTGGTGTTTTGAGTCAGGAGTCCCACCCTATTGCTTATTTTAGCGAGAAATTGAGCGATGCCAAATTCAATTACTCCACGTATGATAAGGAGTTTTACGCGGTTATGCAGGCCCTTCGGCATTGGAGGCATTACTTGTTGCACCAGGAGTTTGTCTTGTTTTCTGATCACGAGGAGCTCAAGTATCTCCATGCCCAAAAGAAGCTCAATTCTCGTCATAGGCGCTGGGTGGAGTTCCTTCAGGATTATACCTTTGTGCTGAAGCACAAGGCCGGTATGGAGAACCGGGTTGCTGACGCCCTGAGCCGTTGCACTTATCTCTTGACCACCATGAGTGTGGAGGTGGTAGGGATGGATAGGATGAAGGAGGCATATGCGGATTGTCCGGACTTTGGTCCGATCTACACCACCCTCCAGGTAGGACCGTCTCGAGAGTACACCGATTACACGTTGCAGGATGGTTACCTTTTTCGAGGGAGTCGCTTGTGTATTCCGCGGACTTCAGTTCGCGACTTCCTCACCTGGGAGATGCATGCGAGAGGTCTAGCCGGCCACTTCGGTCGGAATAAGACCATCGAGGCAGTCGAGCATCGATTTTATTGGCCTAGTTTGAAGCGCGATGTTGCTCGCATTGTGGCCCAGTGTCGCACCTGCGCCGTGGGCAAGATGAGGAAGCAGGTTTCGAGTTCTTATACTCCTCTTCCTGTGCCCGACAGGCCGTGGCAAGATATTAGCATGGATTTTGTTTTGGGGTTGCCACGGACCACCCGTAGACATGATTTCATCTTTGTGGTAGTTGATAGATTTTCTAAGATGGCCCTCTTCATTCCTTGTTCTAAGACGTCAGATGCCTCTAGGGTTGCTCGATTGTTCTTTTCTAGTGTAGTGAGCCAGTTCGGACTTCCTAAATCCATTGTGTCAGATCGAGATGTTCGGTTCACTAGCTACTTTTGGAAGACCCTATGGCATTTGATGGGCACTCAGCTCAAGTTCTCCACAGCTTACCATCCCCAGACTGACGGGCAGACCGAGGTGGTTAATAGGAGTTTGGGGAATCTCTTGAGGTGCTTGGTTTGGGGACGTGAGAGGGACTGAGATCTGGTTTTGCCACTTGCCGAGTTTGCATATAATGACTCATTCAATCGGTCCACGGGCATGAGTCCATTTGAGATTGTTACAGGGTATAGACCTAGGAAGTCAATGGATCTTGTTCCCCTGCCCATGCATGCTAGAGTGTCGCAGTCTGTCGGGTCATTTGCTGAGCATGTTAGAGATTTATTATCAGGCGTTTTATATCTAACCTTTCAGGAAGATGCGCACTTTTTGGGAAATTAATGAAAAAGGGTGTTCCATTTGTATGGGATCAAGAGTGTCAGAAAGCATTCGAGTAGATTAAAGAGTATCTCCTCACTCCCCCAGTGTTCGGAGCACCGGTCAAGGGAAAGCCATTAATTCTCCATATTGTTGCCATAGATGCCTCCTTAGGAGTCTTACTCGCACAAATAAATGAAGAAGGCAAAGAACAACTCCTATATTACCTCAGCAGAAAGCTGGTTGGCCCTGAGCATCGCTATTCTCCGATGGAGAAAGTATGTTTGACACTGATGTTCACCGTCAAGAAGTTAAGACATTACCTCCTGTCCCATCGGGTAGAGTTAATTTCAAAACATGACCCACTCAAGTTCCTCCTCAAGCAGCCTGTGCTATCAAGAAGACTTGAAAAATGGGCGCTACTCCTGATAAAGTTCAACATAACCTTTGTCCCTCAAAAGTCAATCAAGGGACAAGGAATGGCGAAGTTTTTGGTGGTACACCCAGTCCCGACAGACTCTCCACTTAACATTGGACTTCCTGATGAAGAAACACTCCTACCTCAACCAGGAATAGAAAATCAAGTTGAGGATACTTCAACAAAAAAAGAAGACGCCCTCATAATTGACGTGTCGTGCTGGGAGCTCTACTTTGTTGGTGCCTCCCGAACAATTAAGAAATCTGACGGTGCTACAAGTCTTGTCTCAGGGGCAGGCATTGTCTTCGTAACTCAAGGTGGAAACCTACACAATTCCTACTTCCATTCCCGAACAATTAAGAAATCCGAACGAGAATGGAAGTCGCGTCCACCCAGGACACATGGTAAGGGTGAGGGGTGATCCACAGGCAGTAATCCAAGGCATGTGATTGTACCAGTGGAGATTGCATTAATGCAATCCCCACTATCAATGATAACTTTGCATACCTTACCACCTAGACGACTGTAGGTGTGGAAAACCACAGTACGGCGCCAGTCGTCGCTCTCTTTCGATTTGGGCAGAATGCAGCGAACGACCCCAAGCCTATCATCACCTGGCACGCCCTCAGTGCCAATCGCCTAGATATCCCCGACTGCTCCCTCCTCTAACCAGAACTCATCGGCCATGTCAACTCTAGCCACATAACTCACCTCCACTGGGGAGGATCCACCTGATCAACACTCTCAATGGCTACGGCCCTCGTAGGACAAGAGAAGGCATAGCGACCAAGCTCTGACACCGACAGCAGCGGTTACGAGAACCACTGTCCTGAGGCAAATCTCCCATCATGGGGGTTTTCCCCTCCTCATCTCCCCTGACAAGTGGCGCACTAATCTGAGAACAAGTGGGAGGGGCAGGTAAGGCTGGCATAGACTCTCTTGCGAGAAAAGGGCGAGGGCGAGAGGGTACATCCAGGCGCCGGGCCTCGGGGAGTCTGAAGGCAGGGCTCCTCTGGGATGGCACGGGTACAACACACTGCTCGAAGGGGAGTTGATGTGTGGGTCTTGCCCAAGGGGGAGAGTCTCTCTCCAACTCGAACCGCTCCATCTCACGTATGACTAGGCATGATCAATGGTCATCACACGCTGATGGAATAGCTCCTGCTGATAAACCGGACGAAGTCCCCTCCGAAGCTGGGGAAGGGTCAACGCGCCCTCCTCGAGAGCTCCACACCTCAATAGGAGCTCATCAAACTCATCAATGTACTCCGAAATAGATCGGGTACCCTGAGTGATGTTCTGCCATCTATCAATCAACCTGTGTCGGTAAGTCGCGGGAACGTACTTCTCCCGGAGCCTCACTTTCATCTCCTCCCATGAGTCAATAGACTCTTCGTACCTCTGTGTCACGTCCAATAAGTCTGGGCTCGACCTCTCAACATCATCTTGATGAAGCAAGCTTGCCTAGAGTCGGACCCCCATCCAATCAAAGTAGTGGTTCATCCTGACTTCCCAATCAAGATAAACATGCGGTTCCAAGAAACCATCAAAGTTGGGAGCCTCGATGCGGGCATTTCGAATATCCTGGTCCTAGTCTCGATACGCCCTCTGCTCATCATCAAACTCCTGATCATGCCTCCTATACCCCCGGGAGGCGAGGACCCTAGGAGTCTCAGTCACCTCTTCCCCAAAAAACTCTCTGTCAAGATCCTCAACATGCCCACGCCAGTCATCAGCGCGAACAACCCTACGGGGTGGGGGTTGAGAAAAAAAAGGAAAGAAGAAAAAAGAAGAAAGATGGAAAAAAAAGGGGAAAGAGAGAGAAAAAGGGGGAGGCGGTTCCCCCATTCTGAATTATTGCCCTGTGTTGGTGAAAGTATCAAGAGACAAATAGACCACGTTGGCCCCGCCACCCGGTTGGCACTGACGAATGAACACCTTGTCCGAACATTACGTTTGGACTAAGGAATAAATCTCCTCCTTACGTAGGCACCGACTCGGTGTCGATGAATATCCCAAGAGGCAAATAAGCCACGTTGGCTCTGCCACCCCGTTGGCACCGACGAATGAACACATTGCCCGAGCCTTTCGCTTGGACTTAGGGACAAACCACCCTTCCTTGCGTAAGCACCGATCCGGTGCTGACGAATATCTCAAGAGACGCATAAACTACATTAGCTCTGACACCTCGTTGGCACTAACGAATGAACTCCCCGTCTGCCCCTTCGAGAGACGAATCTCCCTTTGATTTGGACCTCTCATCCAGATCATTGACTAGACAAGCTCTTCTCTCCATCCCTTCAGGTGTCGAATACAGCCCTTTTTGATTTGGACCCCTCGTCCAGATCATTTGAACAACAAACTCTTCTCACTGTCCCTTCAGGTGACGAATACCCCTTTTTTATTTGGACCCCTCGTCCGGGTCATTTGAACAATAAACTCTTCTCTCCATCCCTTCGGGTGATGAATACACCCTTTTGATTTGGACCCCTCGTCCAGGTCATTCGAACAATAAACTTTTCTCTCCATCCCTTCGGGTGATGAATACACCCTATTGATTTGGACCCCTCGTCCAGGTCATTTGAACAATAAACTCTTCTCTCTGTTCCTTCGAGTGATGAATACACCCTTTTGATTTGGACCCCTCATCCAGGTCATTCGAACAACAAACTCTTCTCTCCGTCCCTTTGGGTGACGAATACACCCTTTTGATTTGGACCCCTCGTCCAGGTCATTTGAACAACAAACTCTTCTCTCCGTTCCTTCAGGTGACGAATACACCCTTTTGATTTGGACCCCTCGTCCAGATCATTTTAACAACAAACTCTTCTCTACATCCTCCATGGGTCGAATCAACCCACTTGTGTCCAACGCCCTCGTGGAACCACTTGGTGGACAGCGTGGCTCGCGTGGTGGAGTGATCCCCTCATCTCTCCCCTGGAGAGGTGAGCACTCTCCTATGCACCCTCGCGAACCCAACCAAAGTGCTCCTTAAATGAACTCCTAGTGCAAGCCTGCACTTCGCCAAGATGCAAGAAAGGAAAAGAAAGATTTTGGACTATCATGCACACAAGAGAGGCATATGGATGAACAATATTCTATTTCAAAAAATGGGTAAGCTACATATGCTTTGGGGCATACCCCTGTGTTACATGTCAACAAAAAGGAAGAGAAGCAAAGAGATAAGAAGAGAAAAAAAGGGGAAATAAAAGGGGAGTGGCACTTAGTCTATGCCCCAGAAGATCTCCTCGAGAGGAAGAATCCCAACATAGGGGAAGTTCGCCATATCGCGTAGTCGGTTCTCCTGTCCCTCGAGGCGGGCCAGTTCGGTCGTCACGGAGGCCACCTCAACCTCGACAATGGCCAGCTCCTCGGTCTCTCTCACTATAGTCACCTCGGCTTTGGTAAGCTCAGATTCGGCCGCAGCAAGATAGCCCTTGAGTTTCTCTATTCTGCTCACGAGGGCGTGAACACTACAGTGGCATTCATCCAGGGCCTTCTCATGCTACTCCTTGCTACCTCACCGTACCTCCAAGGCCCGCAGATATTCGTCCCTCTAGGCAATAATGGCTGCAACTTCGGCGGGGGCCTGTGCTTCGAGGAACTCGCAGTGGTTCACGTACTTCAACAACAGGAGGACCCGTCATGACCATTCCTCCAACAGGCAACCCATCATCTGCAGGGCCCCGATGAGCTGCATGACCACAGTATGTACCCCCCGGTACGTGAGGGAGGGATCAGCAAACATCATGGCCCGTAATGTCAGTAGGGTCTAGTGGACCGGCAACTCTGAAGCAGCATGACCTATTGAAGGTACGACCGTGGGTTGAATTCAACGGCGCTGTCCATAGCTGCCCACAGCTCTGTGCCCACCACGGCCGACAAAGACGGGAGAGCTAAAGCCAAGCTGCTGCATCCTTCTACATCAGAAGACAACTCCTGGCCCACCACCACCAGGGGAGAAGGCGAGAGCATGGCAGGATCGCCCGACGCCACTATCATGAGGGGTTGCCCCGCCTCCACCATCGCAGTAGGGTCGGGACCCATTGCCGCTTCCTGCACCATCGGAACCGGGGCTGCGGCCTCGGCCGAAGAGCAGATGGCCGCGGAGACTGGGGCATGCACCCTAGCAGATGGATCTGTCTCCCTCTCTACCTCCTCAGTAGGGCCCAGATCCATCGTCGCTTCATAGCTTGCCAGGGCGAGGGTCTTACTCTCGGTTGGAGGGGGAGCGTCGAGTGAAGATGGACCAGATAACGCCGCCGAGGGAACTACGGCCCTTTATCCTTGTGTTTCCACCGAGGGTATGGTGATACTTGTCAAAATCTCCCGCAGAAGCTAGGTTTCCTCCGGTGTGGCGAGCTTCTGAAGAGGCGAAAGAGGGACCACGAGCTTTAGGCTGGCCCCCGATCGCAGGAGAGGCACCAAGATCTTCGCGTCCGGCCCCCAGAGTGACTTCAGCCTATCTGCCGCCACGGAACTGATAGGTCCCCTCCATTTGGGAATAGCCTTGCGAGCCCTAGTGGCACGTACTTCTAGGAGCACTGTTGTTTCCTGAACATACGAGATAGGGTTAATCACTCATCGCCTGAGGCGAGATGCGGGATCCTGAAGAGACAAAAGAGGAGCCCCGAGGCCCCCATGCTTACCTTAACCACCAGGACTATCCTGCTCTCCTGTGTTATCTCTCCCTCCTCGGGAGGTTTAGCCGCTGGCGCATGAGCCTCTACGTCCCCTTGGGAGGCATAATCCTGTCAGGTCCAAAGTAAATCAGCAGTCCCGAGGAAGCCCCAAGAAGGGAAAGCCTATACTTAAGCTATTCCCTCCTCTCCCTACTGTGGTGCCCTGACTTCCGGTGCAGGGATGCCCGAAGTCTTCGCGGTTGCTTCTTGCCATAAAACCTCGACTAGGGACGCGAGCTCGCCCAAAGCTGCGGTGGCCCCCTCCTGGCAAGTGGCTCGAGCACTCGGAATATGTATCTCCACAGTCTTCGGTGGGGGAATTCAAAAATGACAACAATACAAGTTAGTGGACAACCTCAGAAGGAGCCTGCATAAGCAAATCCACGCTTGTGAGCACCTTTGCTACCATGTTTAGAGAGGCGGGCAATAGCGGGGCCTTCAAAGCCAGTGCGGGAGGTTTGGACTCCCTGGATATGCCCTCATTCGGAGATGCCTCATCAGAAGAGTAATTGTAGTCTACCTTCTCACCCGATGAAGATTTGGTCGGTGCTGGTACTTCTTTCACCGGCGAGGAAGCCTCCACCTCAAGGTCTATGGCTGGCACATCCTCACGCGGGCTTGGCAGTGGTGACCTTCCAAGTCTCGGCCTTTTTTTCACATATATTTGCCTCTCTGGGTGAATCATGTGGGCTGCCATTGACCCGACAGGTGTCACGTCAACGCCTACCAGAAGAAGGAAGATTCAGATTAAACCAGAGTCTGTGGGCTCATAAGAGGTAAAGGAAATTGACCGAGTCAATGAAGATAAATACCCCCTTCGACGTCCATAGCAGGGGGTGGTTCATCTGAGGGCTCTCTGACCGGTGGCGCCACCTCGGGGCCCCTAGCTTTGCCCACGCCGGGGATGGAGACAGGGACAGGCCCTTCCGCAGCGGCTGGAACAAAGACACACGAATACAGCTCTCTCCCTTGAGGTGCAAATGAACCTTGAAAAGCTGCAAGAGATAAAGGAACCTAACCTGTAGGCTGGCTCGATTCAACCTGAGCGGCGACAAACTCCTCGAAGGACGGGACTGAGGGCACAGGAGGGGCGGTCATGGAAGCAAAAGCAGCCTCTGCCTTTCTCCGCTTCGCCTCCTGGTGACCGGCTACCTTAGCAGTAGCCAGTGCCACCTTTACAGGGGACTTCACCCGAGACCTCTTCTTGGCCTTGGGTAGGGGAGTCGTGGTGGGAGCCAGTTCTACCATCTCAATGAGGGGGCTTCTCTACACTCCGGAGAAGGTTCCGATGTTGCGCCAGTTGGGTGCTGGAAGGGTGATCTGTTAAAAAGAAAGGAGGGTCTAATTAGCACTCGACACCATAAAAGGTCGCA
Organism: Amorphophallus titanum; assembly: GCA_024336825.1. Taxonomy (NCBI): domain Eukaryota; kingdom Viridiplantae; phylum Streptophyta; class Magnoliopsida; order Alismatales; family Araceae; genus Amorphophallus; species Amorphophallus titanum. The sequence continues at coordinate 49,094 of JANBPO010001183.1, forward strand.
CCTACAGAAGGCAAAAATAAGAAAAGGAAAAGCATTATACCATGAGGGCCGATGTACAGCCTCAACATCAGCGGCTAGTAGGTCAGGGAGGACTCTTTGTCCAGGCGTGCCGCCTCTCAGACCAGCCAGCAGATGACCCCAATCTTTAGGCAACGGTATGCAAGGATGGCCAGGTCCGCATGCTTCTTAAGGGCAAGGTGACAGTATAGACTGAAATGGTCTATACCCCACCCGTCGACATAATAGTAAGAGACCTGTAGACGCTTGCCTAGAGCAGCAGCCGTTGGATCTTCAGCCTTAAGCCTGTGTGCCCGAAGAAGGACGTATAGTCACGTGGTGTCCTTGTAGTTCTTGGGCTTCCGCTCCTCCCTCCTCACGAATGTGCGGTAGGGGCATATCGGGTCTGTCTCCGGCCGCCAGCTCCTAGCGGGGGTGCCTTCTTCTTCTATTGAGAGGGGGTAGTTGACGAGATCCAGGCGGTCTCCCCCGACACGGCACTGGTCCCTCAATTTTTTCTTAAAATCATCCTTTGCGATCAGAGGTAGCTTCACTTGTGGTGCCGGCCTGGCCTCCCGAGCTTCCCAGCATGCGGCCATGTATGCGGCCACCTCCTTCTCCTTCTTGTGCCTCCACTACGTTCATGCAGTGGAGCCAGATATCCCTCCCCGCATAACCCAGGGCCACCACAACCCACAGCTAGCCCTCGTGCCCCTCACCCTAGTAGGGCGTCCACCGGACCTATCAAATAGGTAAAATGCATCAGCATGCAGAGCATATAGTTGCATTAACACAAAGTTTAAGTTCAGAACCTTACCGAGGCGTAGGGTAGGGTGTCGAGGTCATCCTAGATCGCTCGGACCTGGCATCACAGGGATCTGACCTCCCATGGTGTCGTCCACCGTCTCACAATGGGCAGCCGGTCCAGATAGGTCTCCTCTCCTCTCCCGAGCCCGGGGAGGTGTACATAAGCCCAAACCTACATTGCATTACAATAGTGTCAGCATGCATATAATCATATAGCAATTGTATAATCATTTTAGGGATCTGATTCATACCTGGAGCAGAGGAGAGAAGTCACCGAGCATCGTGCGTTGGCTGGTGGAGCTCAGCATGTCGAAGAGGAAGGCGAGGATGGCCGCTCCCCATGCGTACTCCCCAACTCGATCGACATCCTCTAGCAGTCGGTAGTTGACCACATTCGCTCGGGTGGCGAAGAGGAGCCTCCCAAAGAAAAACATCAGGAACCTCCTCAACACCACGTCCATCTCTGGTCCCACTGCGGCTGCTACTCATGGTCGTGCCAGGTCCACGAGCCTCTCGAGGTGCTGCTCTGGCAGCTCCCCTATCATGTTCTCGACTCCCCTCAGATCGAGGCTCTCCAGTAGCCTCGCTCTCATCAGTGTTGTCAACTGATGCTCTGATCACAGTAGCTCTAAGCACAGCAGTCTCTAGGCCAGCTCTCGTTAGTAGGGGAAGGTCTTCCCACTAACCGCTGTCCCGTGCACGCGTAGGTCGGTAATGCGCGTGATGTCCTCCAACATTAGGATCATGTGGCCCCACGAGAAGAGAAACGTCCGGCTCACCGGATCCCACTGGTCATGTAGCGCGTACAGGAGTGCTGTGTCGAGCCGGGTCACCTCCATGCTAAGGAACTCCCCAAATCCCATCGCCTCCAGGAGCTCCCTCTGGAAGTCTGGTAGCGCGAGGTACACTGCCCAGACCTATAGCCAGGAGATCCTGGTCTTGTGCTTTCCCTGCATGCATTTAAACAATTTGCATTAGTCATGCATGTCATAATAAATCATGCATCAAAAAAATTACAAACAACAAAAAAAATGCATTTTGTCAGGTTAACTGTCCCCTCTGGGCCGTTTATATCACCATAATGGCCTGTTTCCAACCGTTTTCAAATTCTAAGATCTGAAGCTGAACGGTCAACCATTGACCTCTTTGATTAGAGAACGGCCCATTGGGGACCATTCATTATTCTAGACGGCCCATTAGGAACCATTTAATTCGTCATGTCCCATCCCAATAACTATAGGTCTCTGGCCGTTTGGTTGTTCAACGGCCCCCCTTTAGACCGTTTGACACCCCCCTCAAGCCCCCTATTGATCTGAGTTTACACGGACACTCTCTTGACCATTTGCCTAATGGACGGTCAGATGGAGACCGTTTAGTTTCTCAATGGTTCAGTTTCGGGATGGTCTAGAGTGGACCGTCTATGTTCCCAATGGTCTTCCCTAGACTGTTTTCACCCTCACCATACCCCATCCATTCAAATCTCCCTGAACGGCCACCTACGGACCATTCTACCCTCAGATGGTTCTAGGTGAAACGTTCAGTTTTGTAAGCAGTCCCTATGAGACCGTGTTTAAGTCACCGTGCGCGACAGCGTTCAAACCCTCCCCACGGGTGGCGATGGCCCATGGGGCCTCCCAACTGTGCCTAAAGGGGTCGTATGCCCCTCTTCTACCCCCTAGGACTGCATGCATGGGTCAAAATGGAAAGGAAGGTGGTTTGTATGCCTACCTCAGAGGTCTGCGCTGGCCGTTCCATCACCAGTGCCGCCACCTCCAGCGGTGCTCCCGCGCCCTCGACCCCTCCGATGACAATCGCCATTGTCCCTTCTTCAACCACAAGCGGTGGCGGTGCCTCGGATGACGGCGCTTCTCCCTCGACCACGGACAGTGGCGACATCCTCTCCTCCGTGGGGTTGGTCACCGGCGGCGGCGATGCTTCGTCCCCCTCACGAGCCATCTGATGCCTCAACACTTGGCGTTTGAAGCGCATGCAAAGATTGGGAGAGAGTGGGGGAGAGTGTGGAATGGGGAATGAGAAGAAGTATTTTTTAGGTATCGGACCTGCTATAGTGTTGGGGTCCGATTTCGGATCGATACCGGCCGAAACGTATCGGTTTCGGCCGATACTGCCAACCATGCCTGGTTCTCACGCCAGAGCTCCTCCAAGGTTAGGGCTTGGCCCTCCCCGGTAGGACCCTCCTCATGCAGGGGGTCGCCATCTCCACTGATGCTGTGAACGTCTTCTTGACGCTCCTCTTGTCGTACTGGGTTGGCTGTGACGCCCCGGCAGTAAGGGTTGGCTCTAGCTGAGCTACCACCCGGGAGACGTGCCTCGACCTCCTCATGGCTTGCAGGGGTTGGTTGAGGTCCTCCGGAGCTCCCTCCGGTTGCTTGTCAGTGGAAGAGACATAGCAGGTGAACACCCTGACGGTGTCATCTGTCATATGGGCCACTCGCTTCTTCATCGGCGGGTGTCGCCCCAGCTTTGTCGTTCCCCCTAGCCTGTCAAAAATAAGAACTTGGGGCCTAGCCTCTTGCTTAAAGCGGTCCTCGCCCGAGTGCACCGAACTAGCCCAGGGGGAAGTCGGGTATACTGGCTTGGCCGTTCCGTGACGCTTCGGCCCTGGTTGCCGATGAGTCCTTGCCTCGTGAGAGGTTGAAGACTCGCCATGTTGATGAGTAGCCCGACTCCGCACTTGCTGCAACTCAGACTGACGGAGGACCTTTTCTGATCTGCCCGTCTTATGGCTCTGGGCTCCTCCTTGGTGACCCAAATCTTCTTCATTTGGAGCTGTCGCTCCTCAATTGAGTTGCCCCCAGATCTGACTCTGGGGACTGCCGCCTTGGGCCGAGACGTGGCAAAGTTCTTCATCTTCGCCCCTTCCTCCCGGACCTTCCGGAGTAGTTCGAATCGATTGGAGGTAGGAATGGTGGGGACCTGCCGATCCCGGGGCACAATCAACTCGCCTCCATCGAGCCAGATGCGAACGTCTCCGACAAGTACAATCTTGCCGGAGCGTGAGGTGGCAGCTGCTGGGCGTGCTTTGTTGTGCGCACGGCGTTGCCCCTGTTGAGCAGGGGCGGTCGTCTCGGAACGGCTTCCATAATGGCGACGACGACGTTGTCCCTGTTGGAGAGGAGCGACGTCGACACTAATTTGGTTGACCGAGAACACCCGGCCAACTGGGAGAGTTGAAGGCCTGACACCTCCAGCCATGGGCTTCTTAATGGCCTGCTTGCCCAGGCCTGTGGTTGACGTCGAGGGCCTGACACCCCCAGCCATGGTGTAGTATTCGGCCGACCTGACTTGGCCTGTTACAGAAGTAGAGGGCCTGGCACCCCCAGCAGTTGTCTTCTGAGCCGGTCGAACCCGACCGGCAACACGAGCAGAGGGCCTGGCACCATCAGCCATTGTCTTCTTGGCCGGGGAGACCCGACCAGCAACAGCAGGGGCGACTAAGTTGCCCCCGGCGACCGTCACTACCCCTAGGAAGAAGGGGGAGCCGACGACCGGAGGGAAGTCGCCGAACACAATAGGAGTTACCAGGTAACCAAACCTGGCATGGTTCGCGACGACTTGCGAGCCATAGGTCACAGCCGCCCTCGTTCTCATTGTGATGCAAGTGACTGCTTGAAATAGCAAAAGCAAGGTGTTCTCCTCTTCTCGTCCTGTAAGAGGAAGAGGGATGATAAGAAGCTCAAAGAGGTTTAAGCCTTTCGTTGACAAGAAGAAAAAAGGCGGGAAAGGTCCCACCGGACGTGCCAGTCTGTTTTAAGACGAGGTTGAATGCCTCCTTACCCGGACGACTTTGCGAGAAGTCTTATATTTTTGTTTTGGGTTTTGCAGGTTCCTCTGATCATGGAATGGACTCTCTCTGAGGAGGAAGGGGTGCACATTGAGGGCTACACGAGTGGCCAGTGTAGTGTCCATTTCATGGGGTGCACATCGTACCAGACGATTAGGGTTCGAGTGTTAAACCTTTCCCCACTGACCACAGTCAATGTTGACTTACATCGACATAACGTCCGAACACCCTTGTTTAATTGTCAACGATAAGGCATAGAATTTCTCTCCAAGGTTCTAGTCGACAACACATCAGCATAGGTGACTTCACTTTGGACCCCCGGTGGGTGACCATAAAAATGTGTAAGGGGTAGGGCTTGACTAAGACCCAATTGAACTGGGGGCTAAGAGCGAGCCCAAAGAGCTCAGGAGTGCCCCAGGGAGCCCCGTTGATTATCTGAACACCAGTGGT
>JANBPO010001187.1:0-11564 GCA_024336825.1 Amorphophallus titanum
CTGTCTCTTAACTGTTTCCTCTTCTCTCTTCTTTGCAGGACGAGTGTTCAAGTTGTTCGGTTATCGTTTAGTCCGGTCCTCTTCGCGTCGTCTGTGGTTCCCTGGCCTTGGTTGAAGCATTTTATCATTATTCATTTCATTTGTTTGCTGCTTCCTTTTGTCTTTGTCATATTATTATTTCTAACAAAAATTCGGCAGTATCTCCCCTTGACCCGAGCGTAAGGGAGATACAGGGAATGCTCCCACATGGAGTGGCAGAACCTGACAATTGGAGGCGGGCGCCCGAGCAGCAACACCTTTGATAAAACCTCGAAAAGTTCAGAAGAAACGACAGACAGGGGACCTCTCTAAGGCTGGCTGGGGGTGCACCGGACAAGGAGGAAGGACTAGAGACTAGTGTGCCGGCCAGGGAGCCTAAAGGGGGCTTGAGAGGTGTGCCGGGCTAAGAGAGGCCGGGGTGTGCCGGGCTGAGGTGCACCAGGTGTGCCGGACAAAGAAGGCACGGGTGTGCCGGGCAAGGGTAGAAAGGGTGTACCGGCTAGGAAGGCTGTGCCAGTGGAGGGGTGATCTGAGGGTGTGCCATTGACGGCGTATGGAGGGTGTACCCGGCAAGGGCCAAAGGGCTGTGTGCCGCTGAAGAAGTGTACCGGTGAGGGTTGGCCTAAGGGTGTACCGGTCACAGGCTGAGAGGCTACACTGGGCAAGAGAGGTAGTGGCTGGATGGGTTGAAACTGGAGAGGGGAAGGGGGCCATGGCTCTTGGCTCGACTGGTCCAAAGGGGAAGCTTCGGCTCGAGAAGGAGAAGGTGGGACTGAATGTTCGGAGGGGCTGGAGGGGCGCATGAATGGAGGGGAAGCCAACCATCACTACAAAACGAGGGCATTGCCGGTGGAAGACGGAGGGAGAAATCGAACACGCACAGGGACAAAATCGAACGGAGACAGTGAGAAACAAAAAAAGGATTTTCATTCATGAAAAATAGGGGGGGCATAACTAGCCATGTACATTCCAAAACGCTGGAGTTGAAGATACAAGCAGTGGAGGGAAGAAGAAGGGCATGGAGAAAAGGAAATAGGGGGAGTCAGGGTGGAGCGGGGGTGACAGCTGCCTGCTCTTCCCCCTCCCTTACTACAGCAAGCTCTTTGTCTCCCTCTCCCTCTCCTTTCTTACTTTCTCTCACTCGTCACCGGCGGGGGTGGGCTCCTTCCTCTCTTCTTCTTCTCTTCTTCTAGTCTGCTCGACAGCGTCACAGAGGGTAGCCCTATGCGTCTCTGGGGGTGTATGGACGTGCTTCTATGTGATTCCCCTGTGTTATTTGCCAGAGAAGAAAGGCCTTTATACCCCCCAGCGGTGGAGGCGTGCGAAGGTGGGAACGGGCTGCATTAATGGGGATTTGATTTGTTCATCCTTGGTGGCAGGGGGGATAGCCTGCGTGGCTTCCTCCCTGGGTGACACCTCTGCGGGTTCGCTACGCGCCGAGGATCCTTAGGACATGGGCATCACGTTTCATCTATCGGATGCAACGGGCGAGGAAGAGCCAAGGCGTGCCGTTGAGTGGGCCGGCAGCTGTGTCGTTGGAAGACCCAAAAGGCGTGCCACTGAAAGGCCAATAGGGTATGCCGTCGGAAGACTGGAAGACTGTGCCGCTGAGGGGCTGGCCAACTGTGCCGTTGGAGGGCAAGGGGAGTGTGCCGCTGAACGGGCACGGGAGCGTGCCGCTGAGCGGGAGGTTGGGGGTGTGCCGCTGAAGGGGCGTAGGAGCGTGTCGCTGAGCGGGAGGCTGGGGGTGTGTCGCTGAAGGGCTGCCCCAGGGTGTGCCGCTGAACGGGTGTTGAAAGCGTGCCGGTTAGAGCCCGTTAAGGGTGTGCCGACTGGAGGGGCTTGAGGGGAGGCGCAAATGTGTCGTCGGAGGGGGGGCACGAGTGTGCCGCTGAAGGCCATTCCAGGTGTGCCGCTGAGAGGGCTTAAAGGAGTGTGCCGCTAGACGGCCTTGAGAGCGTGCCGCTGGGGGCACTTGCAGAGTTTCCTTTTCTTCTCTTCTTCTTCTTGTTTTCTCTTCTCTTATTTTCTTTTCTCCGCCTCTTGATTCCCCTGCACATAAACACAAGGTGAGAATTTTTTTAGTGTCCACAGGCCTCTAGACTCCTCGAATGATGGTCTCGTCAGTTAAGACTTATCCTGATGGCAATGTCGTCATGCCAAGCTTAGGCTCCCAGTTCAGTTGTTGAGGTAAGCTGGAGAAGCTTCCAATGTTGGGGTTGGATCATCATGAGAGGTTCGACGTCCACTATGCCCAGTGGTGGTTTGAGCACAGCCACCTATACTGCTAGAAGTCTTCAACGATAAAGAAGGCTGAGGACGTGTGGACATGTAAAATTACACGTCCGCGTGTCCCGAACAATCTAGCGTCAATAGACAACTTCAACTGAAGATGCTGCGGAGAACACGTCCCGCCCGGACCCTCCGAATGAATAGTAGACTGCCGTGAAGCCACTCCCGGAGTCACGACAATGAAGAGGAACCAACCCCTAGGGGGCTCACAACTCGTGGGCCCCGAAGAGAACTAAGTGGATCATCAATCAGGCTCAAAATGGGCCCAAATCTACTTCCAAGGCACCCTTGCCAAGGCCTCAACGGCATGCCCATACGAACCCTTCAACGACACGCCCAGCGAAGCCTTCAGCGATACGCCCTGCAAGGCCTTCAACGGTATGCCCTGCAAGGCCTTCAGCAGCACGCCCTCGTGCCCCTTCAGCGGTACACCCAGCGAGGTTTCAACGGCACGCCCATGCGTCTTCTTCAACGGCACACCCTTGTGTGCCTTCCATGGCACGCCCTGGCTTTCCCCAGCAACGCGTCCGGTAAGGGAAATCTTACGCCATTCCCCTACAGATTTTTGGCGTACAATGGCCACTCTGAGGTGTCGAACGGAGGAGGTGGCATGCTGGCTACCCCCTCTGCCACCAAGGACACCCAAGTCAAATCTTCATCAATACCCCATGCTCCCACCCCCGTCGGTCGCATCCGAAGGCTCCCTGCCGCTGGGAGTATAAAAGGTGTCTTCTCCGATGAACAAAAAAAAGCAAGAAAAAGGGAGAGAGACACATAGAGAAGAAGCATTCCACAAAAAAGAGAAGAAGAGAGAAGAGAGAAAGCATTCCACAGAAGAGACCACCACTGGATCAGAGAGAAGAGAAGAAGAAGAGGAAGAAGAAGAGGAAGAAGAAGAAGGGACTCTCCCCTTTAGCAACCACCAGAGAACCAGAGAGCGAGAGAGTAAGAGAGAGGGAGAGGAAAATGTAATAGAATAGGGGAAGAGCAGGGAACCATCGCCCCTATTCAACCCCTATTCCTCTCTTGTTTTCTTCCTTGCTTTTCTTATTCTTCTTCTTACGCTTGATGTATTTGGTTCCCGTTCGCCATGAATAAAACCTTTTCTTCCTTTTGTTCTTTTTCATACTCTCGTCGTTGGTGTTGTTTCTCGCTGGATTGGGTCCCCCTAAATGCTGTCTTTCTTCTTCCCCTAGTGGTTTGGTTCCATTTGAAGGATCTCTAGCCTTCACCCTCACCCATTTGTCATGGAGGGGAGCCCCCCTTTTCCTTCTCTGAGAACCCAAGCCCCAACACCACCGTTGGTCCTTGTCTCCCAAACTGCCTTAAACTCCCAGCCCTGGCCTTTCTTCCTCCAGCTAAAACCCCCTGGCCAGTTAAACCAAACCCCCCAGCCCTAACGGCCCTCCTTGAACCACCCTCAGATGCCTTCATCGGCACACACTAGCCATTCCTTGGCCGGTACGCCCCTAGCCCGGCACAGCCTCCCTGGCTGGTGCACTGACCCCTACACTTCTTCACCAGCACAGTCTTTGGCCGGTACGCCCCAGACTAGCCTTAGAGAGGCCTTCCCTTCGTCGGTTTCCTTGGGTTTTTTCGATGTTCTATTAAAGGTGTTGCCATCTTCGGACGCCCACCTCCACTTGTTGGGTTCCGCCAATCCATATGGGCGTGTTCCCTGTATCTCCCTTACGCCTGGGGTCAAGGGGAGATGCTGCCAAATTTTTATCAGAAATAATAATATGCTAAAAAGACCAAAGAGAGCAACAAACAAGTGGAATAATCAACAATAAAATGCCTTAACCAAGGTGAAAGGAACCAGAGGCAATATGAAGAGGACTGGACTGAACACTGGCTAAGTACTCCAACACGCATGCTAAAAGAAGAAAAGAAAGGCCTTAAAGGGATGAAGAGGAGTGGGCCCTTCACCAGTGCAGACCACTTTCCCCTTCACCGGCACACCCTTCAGTCTACCCCTTTGCCTTTAAACCTTCACCGGTACACCCATCCCTAGGTCTTCCCCGACACATTCAAAACCCCCTTCGCCGGCACACTCCTTCAGCGGTGCACCTCTCCCTTTTGTTGTTGCTAAACCCTCCACCGGCATGCCTGCCAGTTCTCCCTTCACCGGTACACCTCCCTTGCCAGTATGCCCTCTTTGCTAGCATACCCTTCCAGTCCTTCAACGGCACATTCATAGCCTTCCCTGGTGCACTTATCCCCTCATGGCTTCAACCCCGTGCAAACCATACACGGGCTTCATCCCCTTTGCATTTCCAACCCCATGCAGACCTGCACGGACTTGGTCCTCCTGCACGCATAAGCCTTGCACAGCCCTTGCACAGACCATGCCCTCTTTGCATGTGCATACACTGACTTGGCCTGTAGCTGCACGGACCCCGTCTGCACGTGCATGGACTATGCACAGACTTCACCCCTCCACACGCACATGCCTTGTACAGGCCATGCACGGACTTACCCAAAGCATGAATGGACTACCCCCATTAACCCCGTGCATATGCACGGACTTTGTTCCTACCTGCGTGCACGACCCACACGGACTCCATTCATACATGCATGGACTTAACCCCAAACATGCATGGACTTTGCCCAGCATTGCATAGACTTAACCCCAAACATGCATGGACTTTGCCCGACATTACACAGACTCAACCCCATGCATATGCACGGACCCTGCACTGACCTTACCTCATATGCACTGACCTTAGTCTACATGTGCACTGACCTTAGCCCCTGTGCATTGACCTTAGTTTGCATATGCACTGACCTTCATCTGCATGTGCACTGACCTTAGTTTGCATGTGCACTGACCTTAGTCTACACGTGCACTGACTTCATCCCATGTACACTGACCCAACTTGCATGTGCATTGACCCTGCACTGACCTTGCCCTCTACATATTCCTTGACTACACTGACTTTCCCAACGTGTGCACTGACTTCGCTAGCATGTACATTGACCTTGTCCTTGGCATATTCCATAGGTGCGCTGACTTGGTCTGCACGTGCACTGACTTGGCCAGCATGTGCATCGACCTTATCTCCCATGTGCACTAACCTTCCTTCAGCCCCTAGCCCCCATGTGCATGGACCTTGCCAGCCCATGCACTGACTTGGCCTTCATCCCCCGCACGGACCCTGCTCGTATGTCCACCGACCTTGCACAAGTCCTACAAGGACCTTGCACTGACCTTAGCCGCTTCGCCCAAAACCTGTATCCGTGCATATGCACGGACTTCATCCCACAACTTGAACACCCGGCACGGACTTGCCCAATCCTGCACGGACCCCATTCTTACCTTGCACGCATCTGCATGGACTTGGCCCCCCATGTGCATGGACTTAACCTGCATTTGCATGGACTTGGCCCTCATGTGCATGGACTTCATTCAAAACATGCACTGACTTTACCTTGCACTGCATGGACTTCATCAAACATGCATGGACTTTGTTTTTCAACCCCGTGCATGATATGCACGGACTTTGTTCTTCAACCCCGTGCATAACGTGCACGGACTTTGTTCTTCGACCCCGTGCACAACGTGCATGGACCTTGTTCTTCATGCACGGACTTTGTTCTTTAACCCCGTGCAGAACATGCACGGACTTTGTTCTTCAACCCTGTGCATAACGTGCACGGACTTTGTTCTTTGACTCCGTGCACAATGTGCACGGACCTTGTTCTTCATGCACGGACTTTGTTCTTCAACCCCGTTGATAACGTGCACGGACTTTGTTCTTCGACCCCGTGTACAACGTGCACGGACCTTATTCTTCAACCACGTGCATATGCACAGACTTCGTTCTTCAACCCCGTGCATATGCACGGGCCTAGTCCAAACTTGCACGGACTTCCTTCCCACTTGCATGGACTTTAGCCTTTTGCATCTCCAACCCCGTGCATATGCTCGGACTTTGTCTAAACATGTATGGACTTCACCCTTGTCCAAAGAACCTGCACGGACTTCGCCCCTTTACACTGTGCACTTGCACGGACTTCACTTCAAAACCTGTACGCATGCATGGACCTAGTCTAAATCTGCATGGACTTCACCCCTGAAAACTTGCATGGACTTTGTTCTTTTGCCCAAAAAGCTGCACGGACTTCATATGCATCTTTGCACCCAGAAACCCACATGGACTTAACCCCAATGTGCATGGACTTAACCTTTGAAAACTTGCATGGACTTCGATTCTTTGTTGAGAAACCTGCACGGACTTCACTTTGCATTGCATGCCCTTTGCATCAAAACATGCACAGACTTTGCGTGAGCATCGACATGGGCTTCATTCCAGAACCTGAAACCTACACGAACCTTATCCTTCGTCGGTATGCTCCTTGAACCTTCAGTGGTGCACCTTTCTCACTTCTTCGTCGGCGCAGGCCTGTGGACTCTTCTCTGGTACACCTGCCTTCGGCCTTGCACCGGTGTACTCTGCCCATTCCATCGCTGGTACACCCTTCCTGCCCCTACCGGTGCACCCTTTTAATGCCTTCGTCGACACGCCTAATCCCAGCCGTCTCCAGTACGCTCCCCAGTACCCTTGCCCGGTGCACCTCCCGGGCCTTCTCCGGTACGCTCCCTGAGGACCTCCACCGGTACGCCTGTCATACCTAACCTCCAGCCTTCGCCGGCACACCAGTCCAGCACCCTCGCCGGCACGCCCCATGGCGTTCAGCGGTACGCTCCTTTTAGCCCTTCGCCGGCACACTATCCCCAATTCAGTCTCAGCACCCCTTTTGGCCCCTCTCCAGCCCACTCCTCTTCACAAAAAATATAGCTCTCTAGTTCGAAGTAGACATATTGAGAACACATGAAGTGAGGACAGAATGATCAGAGTAGAAGATTCGTAAGATGAGAAGAGAGAGGGTAAGAGCAGAGTGAAGAGAATTGAATCAGAGAGGCCAAGAAAAGAAGTGTAGCCATCTGAGAAAGAGATTTGCAGAAGTAAATAGAGAGCCACTATGATAAGAGAAGAAGAGTGAGAGTAGATTTGAAAAAAGTGAGTTCATGCGAAGAAGGAGAAGAGAGTGAGCAGGGAAAAAGAAAGGAGAAAAAGAGAAAGGAGATGAGAAAGAAGAATGAGAGTAATGAAAGGAGAAGAGAGAGATCAAGTTCAAGCAACCGGTCTCACTGAAGATCTGTATGTCCATCAGTTCTTAGATCAGATCTAGAACTGCTTTGCTTCTGCGAGAGTTATATGTTTGTCCGTCTCCATCTTTGAGTTTTCTTATTTTTCTTTATTGTTATAGCAAGCTATGTTGCTCAGCAGCAAGGATTGATTCCTTGAGTTAGCGGATAGCAAGCTGTGTTGCTCAGCGGTGTAAGCAAGCTGTGATGCTCAGCGGTTCAAGTTGTTACTCAGCGGAAGCCTAACTCTGGTAGAGTGAGGGGTGGATGTAGGTTTACTTTGTGCGAACCAAACCACCTAAAAATCCTCTGTCTATGGTGTGTTTTGTGTGATTGGTCATCTTCTTTTAACCCCACTTCACAGGCAGGTTTGAACGTTTAATGTTCGATATTTGTTTTATGATAACTTGGAATCGTGAGGTCTAAATAGGTGTTCTGCCTTAAGTGTTTGAAGTCGATTCTGAGTGAACCTTGTGCACAACATAGTTTGTTAGTCACTTAGTACTCGAAGTGTTTGTGTTGTGTCCTACATGAACTGATTCAATCTCAGAGTTATCTACCTTTTAAGGGTTATTCATCAGCAGGCTGATTTGTTGATGTGACACAATCTCTTGGACCTGAATTTTTGCAAGCAACCGGTCCAAATGGCGATTTCTCACAAGCGGGTTCACCCGCGTCGCGTGCACCCGGGTCCGTAGGCGGACCGGTGATGGGGGTGAGGGTCCGAGATTGGGCCTTGGGGTTCCAAGGGTATGGCCAGCTAGGGATGAATGTTCTATGGGCCAAGGATGCCCAATTTCAAGGGCGGCCAGCACGCCGAGGGCGTGGGATGTAATGTCTCCCTCACAACTCACTCGCGGTGGCACTCGATTAGATGGAAAGTTGGAACGAGCACTCTCTCACCGCCGATGACACAACTAGAGATAATACTAAGCTGAGCAAAGACAAGAAAAAAATAGCAGAGGAGAGTGGCCCGAAGCTCACCTTATCAGTGTGAAGACACTGATCCCGGCTGGAGACGAGGGCGAGCGGGGAAGTGTGGGTTCCCCGCACACTGCGCCGATGAGGCTTCCAGTGACGACCCGCTAATACAATCACTACGCCCTCACAGAGGGGTTGGCATAGGGGAGGGGGACTGTAGGATACATAAAAATACTACCTCCACACAAGGAGGGGTTGTAAGCCGGCCAGGCGGGGGTGGGGAAGCAAGATCGGCGATCATTGTTGGTTCTGCATGCTTCTGGGACAGCCTGATAGGGGGGCCGATGACGACACTACCACGGACGCTCCCAAACTCAGAATCTGACGAGACTAGGGCCAAAACGTCGCTGACTGTTCGGGGTTGACTCCTGAATTTTCTCATAATGTCGGGGTGTCACTGTCAGCAGAGGTGGAGGCTGGACCGGTGCTGCTCAGTTCTGGTTCGGGTGGAGTCCAGATCATAGCAGTAGGTTGGCGACCTCACCACGATTGATCCTGTGATCCGATCAAGGTGGGACCAAAATAGTCTCGAGCGTGGTCAAGTCTTCTTCATCCAGCAAGGAAGAATGGCCCCAGGAGAGTTCAGGGTCAAGAGAAACGGTCAGAATAGTGGGAGGGGGTCTGATCAAATCCTGACTAACCTGACCTGCGCACCAAGGGTAGAAAATTTGTAACTTTATGCTTCGGGCTCCAATCGATGCTCCACTTCTTCGTGATGTTAGGAGGCTTGTAGAGAAGAGTTCTGCGGAAGAATCACATCCAAATTCCTCCTGGAGCAACCGTGGTTACTTCTTTTCTCGACTTCTGGTTCCCAGGCGGAGTGATTTTGTGCAGTCATGGGAGAATGGCTCTCTCGGACAGCTCGGAACTCAGATGGACATGAGATTTTTTTACTTTATTATTTAGTTATTCATTGTGCTATCTCTACAGTTATTTTAGCTTCTTATATACCATCACACCATCCTTTAACCCTTCCGAGTCTTCGAGCTCGTGGGTGACGAGTCGGGATTTGAGTCGCGTCGGTTCCTTTCCGGTACTCGGATCTCGGGTCGTTGCATCCTTTACGGACGAGACTCTCGATCTCATCCTTGATCTGTTGACAATCACTAGTATGATGGCCGTGATCGTTATGGAACTGATAGTGCTTCCAACGACTGCGACATCCTAGGTCAGCTTTCATCAGCTCAGGTCAGTGGAGCAGGCCCGAATCCTTGATATCTTGGTATATTTCCTACACCGGGGTAGATAGAGGGGTGTAGCACTCGAACTTGTGCGGAAGCTCCCTACGGTCACCTTCTCGGTTCCTCCTTTTCCCCTGACCCGAGGCTTGTTAGGACGGCCACTTCTTCTTCCCCTCTCGCCTTGAACTCGATGAATATTGGCAGGCATTGAGGACTTCTTCACACTCTGCGTGATGCAGAGCTAAGTTTACCAGATCGATTAGAGAGGAGTGGGGATGGAGCACCATTCTCTCCGGATACTTTCATCGTGGGTTCCTCATGTCAACGGGGTGATGGCAGAGGCTACGTCCAGGCGGGGGATGCTCAGGGCCTCCACACTAAAACAGTTGATATAGGCTTGTAGCTTTTTCCCTTGGGCATGTCTGAGTGCCAACAATCCCACTACTGACCTCGGAGGGCCACTGCTGGTGAAGCTTTCTTTGAATAGCCACTCGAACTGTTGGAAGCTAGTGATGCTTCCGGGGGCGAGGGCTCAGAACCAGGCCTGAGCGCCTTAGACCAGAGTGGTCACGAACACTCAGCACTTGATGACGTCGAATGCCTCATGTAGAGTCATGAGGGCATCGAAGCTGTCATAGTGATCGGTCGGATCACCTTGACCGTCAAAGAATTTGAAGGTCGACAGGGAGACTCTTGGTGAGATTTCTACCTCCAAAATGTCGGCGGAGAATGGGGATTGCTCCTGATCCTCCTTTGTAGAGCTCTGTTGCAAGGCGTGAAGGGTGAACTCCTGCTCGACGAAATGTCGCTTGGAGTCTCGCAGTAGGAGAGAAACCTCCGGCTGGCGTCGGGATGATGCCGGGGGGCTCGGGGTATTCCCTCGGCTTCTTCCCTGTGGTTCCATGGCAGGGGCGTCTATCTCCATTCACTGGTGATGTGGCCCAAATTTTCTTCCTTGCGGGTTGGAGGAAGCTTCCTGTTCTGGGGGTGGGGTTGCGAAGGTCCGCCTGTTCCGCTCCAGATAATGTGTCCACCTTGAAGGATTAAACGGCCCCCGGCTGTCATCCGGGAGGCTTCTACATGGGGGGGGACTCATCCGAGGAAGCATTGACCCCTTTCCCCTGGTTACCTGGATCCTCATCAAATCTACAAGGATATCCAGTTTAGCGTTGAGGGTCCGAAGGGCGTATGGGTCCCCGGGAATGGGTTGTCCCCCCACGGCCGGTGAAGGTAGGGTGTTAGCTTGATCGTTGGAGAGGGGGGCCGTCAAACAGTGTGAGAGCGCAGGTTCCCTATCCACGGCTGTTGGTGCTTTCCCTTTTTCACTGGTATTTCTTCCACTAAGACTTCTCCGCACCATACTAGCTCTTTGCTCATTTTCCACAGATGGCGCCAGATGAAGGGGAGTGATCTCGTGTTGAAGCCTGAGCTGTTCGATCAACGATTGATGCTGAACATTGCCACGATAGACTATATCTCTGCAAGGTAGGAAACGGATTAGAGGAGTTCAGGGTTATAACCCCGGGGAAAACCCTCTGATGCCTAAGTCTGCAAGATAGTAGATCTTTATGCGGAGAAGGGGAAGAAGGTAAAGAGTGTGCACGAGAACGCTCTCCACCAACAAGAGTGGTGAATAGTACTCAGACTGGCTTACCTTTTCGAAGGGCTTCCTTGGTTTATATAGGGGCTAAGTATTATTCGAGGGAGGGGAAGAGAGAGCATTCAAGGGACGTTTCCCCTCCTCTCCTCTTGACCCCGGGGCTTCCCTCAGTCAGTTATGTTCGGCTGCCGTTTGGACTTTCCCCGAGCAACCGTTACTCAGACTTTCGGGCCCGGAGGCCACCTAGGAAGTATCAGACCGAGTGATTTGGGCTTCAAGATAAGTGGGCCCATTAATGGGGCTATCACTTATGGAGTTC
>JANBPO010001188.1:0-31508 GCA_024336825.1 Amorphophallus titanum
ATTGGAAGTTAGAAAAATTTTAGTCCCACATTAGAAGTTAGAAAAAACTTCCTTGGCTTTATATGTTGGAGAGCTCACCCTTGGGTCAAGACCCAAGGGACATAAGATGTGGGCTCGAGTTGTGTGTCAAATTAAATGGTTTGATCAAATATAAGTAAATAATATATTTGAACCGGTCCGGTCGGGTTTTGATAACACTGGATTGCACAACAAAAAGTAAGATAAATAATTTTATCTTTGTTTAATGAAAATAGAAGAAGCATCGTCTACCCATTCGTCTAAACGTTTTGATCAATTTTTATATTAGACGAAACATCATCTATCATTATTTTTGTCATTATTCAATTAGATGATATTTCGTCTATTGCTTCGTCTATCCTTACTTTTCTTAGACGAAGGTCCATCTATCGTAATATTTTATCAATTTTCTTTTAGACAGAATATCGTCTAAATCATCATTTATCGTGAGTTAGACAGAATATCGTCTATCATGCCTCAATTTAGACGATGCGTCGTCTAAAGCTAATCTTTTGTCTTTTTCCTTATTTAGACAGAACATCGTCTATTTATTATGGCTTAGATGATATATCGCCTATCATTCAACTTTTGTCTTTTTTATGTTAGACTATCTATTTTAGTTTGGATGATGTATCATATATTATTCTATCTAACCATAATCTTTTAGATGAAGTTTTGTCTAATATAACTTTGCCTATTTAGATGGTGGATCGTCTGTCCTTATCTTTTTATCTTTTTTCTAGTTAGATGATATATTGATGCGGGACGCTATGCAAGCTAGGACTCTAAGTGAGGACGCGACTAATGGGACAACTAAAGCAGCAACAAAATGATAGATTGAGTAGCGTAAACTCGACACCTAAGACTCCAAGAGAGTAATTACGCCAACTAACAAGCAACTCAAGCTCACAATCGTCCCCAAGAGAGGGAAGCGTGTCGATCCGCATGGTTGAGGAACCGACAGAGTCTAGGGTAGGCAATTCACACTTGTGCTCTGATCAGATCACGGGACGGTCACGCTCTCTCACCGTGGTAGTGATATAAATATAAACGAGCTAGAATCCTACAACATACAAGCAGTGGCATTAAAGAGTATACTAAACTAGCAAGATAGACCAAGCAAGGTAGTGGACACGTACCTCCACCCTCAGGGCATGGGGAAGACACCCGGCCAAATCACACAACCACCTGGTACAAGAGCTAGATGAAGCACAACCCAAATAAAAGCCCACTCCTCGTAGGGAGGTAAAAGGCTACACAGCGAGGTTCGGGGGTCATGCGAAGTTGGGTGATGGGCCGCGAGTGGACGTCGAGCAGCAACTCCCACGTAAGCGAACTAGTACGGGCTGGAGCCGCAACTAGGACAATGTGTCACGGAAGCCGAGAAAGATGCCCACATCCCTGGTAGAACGCTGTAGTGGATGGTGAGCCTCCTAGACGAAGAGGGAAGTCGACGGCATTGGCTGGAACCTCCGGTGTAGCCACGGGTGGCGAGCAGATTGCTGGCCAGTCTGCGTGCGCGTAGGGAAGCATCAGGAAGACGGGCCTGGTATGCCACCTTTTGCTCGTCTGCTGTTCATGAAACTTGGCGTGGACGCTGTTGGGAATGTCCCAAGAATGCCGATGAAGTGTCAACTGCAACTGAGTACCGAGGAAGTTGTGGAGAATTTCGTAGCTGACCTCTGTGCTTCTGGATAGTCTGTTGGCAGCAGGACAGAGGGTGGAAGATAGGGCTGGAGTCGGGACTTCCAAGTGGCAAATGGGGCGGGGTTTTCTCTAGTGGATAGGTGGGGGTCGTGGGGTGATAGGGTAGCAGAGGAAGGGTGGCGTGCAGTGGAGGTTCTGGGCATGGGAGGTGAAAACGGATTGGGCTCAATTCGACAGTTCAGTGTAGTCAGAATTGAGGGGCTAAAGGTGGACGTGGCAAGCAGGGAAAAGGGGCTCTAAAAATCGCAAGAAAATTCTGGAGAGGGATTTAGGATGTATATAAGAAGTGCTACAAATCTTAGGTCATTCTGAGATGATTTAGGGGTCATCCATTTGGAGGCGTTTTAGCACTGTCTCGGTAGAACTACACAGGGCCAGTCTACGTGACCAAAAGGGATCTAGAGGGAAGTTTTTGCACAGAGCGAGTTTTGATGCAGGATTTTGAGGAGAGGTAGGGGACATGTAGAGGAAGAAAAGTTGTGAAGAGGTGGATTTCCATACGAGTTGCCTAGTATTCCTCTGATAAGAGAAGTGATCTTCTCTATTGATTTAATTCCGGGAGCTGCACCAGTTTCTGAAGCTCCATATCAGATGTCTACTGTTGAAATGAAGGAGTTGAAAGAGCAACTATTGGAGTTATTAGACAAGGGATTTATCCGACCAAGTACTTCACCTTGGAGAGCACCAGTCCTATTTGTCAAAAAGAAGGATGGGTCAATGAGATTATATGTTGACTATCGACAATTGAACCAACTCACAATCAAGAACAAATATCCATTTCTGAGGATCAATAAACAAATATCCATAGCTTCCTCCCCCGTGCGCGGCCCCCAGCGTCCCTTCCTCCTCCGGCTACAGACGGTTGACCGACGACGACGGCGTGGTAATCGTGGCGGCTAGATTCTCATGGTATAGGGAATAGAGATCAGGTTCCTTTGATCGTGATTTCGAGATCGGTGGCAATTCCGTGGCCTTCGAGCTTCTTAGAGGTAGGGGGTGGATCCCTACGCTCTTTACTGCTTTCCTCACGATTTGTAGGCCGAGGGAAGGTCGAGAGGGGTTTATTTGAGCCGGGAGGACAAAATTCATGTTTTGGGGTTGAGCATTGGATCTCTTTTTTCCTGGAGTTGTTGACCGATCTAAGGGTGTAGAATCATACTAGGAGGGTTGGGGATGGATTCCCTTTTGTTTCCCCATCATCGGGGGATGATCGGGGCATAGATTGGGTTTTTTGGCTTTTCCCGCCGATTTCGCACTCAGGTGAGCCTTGTGGCCCTTCCAAGGACTGCTAGGCTCCTTTAGAGGCCTTCAGAGGGCCGCTAGGCAACTTTGAAAGTCGGTAGGGCTTAGCAGTCCCCATGGACCGCCATGCCTAGGTTGGCAGTCATGCGATAGACCGCTACCCTCAGACTAACAGTCGGTAGATGACTATTTGTCTAGTTTGATCGGAGCACCATCGGGGTGCGTGTTTTTGACTGTTCGGGCCATGTGATGGATAGCGGTCGGGGCACGACCATTTACCGTTGCTCCGCGGTTCAGTGAGGACTGTTTGGATGGGGTTAGCGGCCTAGCGATAGACCTTTTGGCCCTTGTGGCTCACCCCCCTTGCGATCACGGCTTGGCCATTTGGCTCAGCCTAGCAGTCTCAGGGAGACCGTTACGTTTACCTTATAGTCCAGAGAGGACCGCTAGGCTGAGGGCAGTCCCCGGTGGATCGCCACTCCATTTCCTGTTCGATCAATGACTTCTGAGAGTTGAGTCTTACCTCTAGTGACCTGTTCACTAGTCATAGCTTTCCTGCGCACGCGGGTGAGAACCCACTTGGGAGTGGTGGAGAGCGTGACTTGAGTGCGATGATTTTTAGGCTGGTTACCGTAGAGCCCCTTGCCTTTACATCTTGATTTTGGCTAAGGGAAAAATTAGCTAGAGGACCCGACTTGGAGTAGATGGTCTGTGTGTGCACACGTAGTTGGGGGCAGAGGATGCACACTGATGAGCGCTACCCCAACTCCTTGATCGTGGTACTTGTTGTGTGTCTTAGTTTTTGCTTAGGGCGAGTAGGGAGACACTTGGGCGCGGTGTAAGATGTTAGGGGATGCATCTAGTCTTTCTTATAGTGGGTAGAGCTCCTATCTCCTGGCAGGTACAAACTCGTGTTTTGTCAAACTGGGGTCAGTTTGTATGGTATAGTGAGTTGTAGAGAGCTTTTCCATTTATTTATTAATGCTTGTTGATCCCGTTGTACTTTTATTAAGTAGTGTTACCTTATGTGCTTGCGTGCGCCTTGTCACCTGGTTTTCCCATGCGAGGTGGACATCCGCGGGATCCCTACTGAGCCTATGAAATGAGACTCACCCTTGTGTTTTCAAGTGAGGCGGGTTCATCAAGGGGCGCATCCGAGGTTCCTCGTGGTTTGTTCACCCAGGGCAAGTTGCCAATTGTCAGAGCGGGGATATGTCCCGTGTACTTGTACTGTTTTCTTCTATTGACTGTACTTATTTTGGACATGAGACACACTAGACCTTGTAACTTTTAATGAGTGATTATTTATTTATTTCCTACTTTATTATTTAGATCATTATATTATTTTTGTAATTATTTTAACTTCTTGTGTACCCTCACACCATCCTTTAACCCTTCCGAGTCTTCAGACTCGTAGGTGGTAGGCCGAGGTTCGAGATGCATGATAGTCACTCACACTCGTCATGACCACCACCTCTCCTCCCCTCCCACAGTCGCCCCTCTCCATCCCCCTATTGTCAACCACCCACCCCTTTGTTCATTCCTCCGCCCACCACCTGGTTCTCCATCCAGATCGCAGCAGTCGCAGTGCAGCTTGATATAGTGTCACCCATGATTCTCCACGTGGTTTCAGGCAACCATCCCTATGCCATCGTCTTCTTCTCCAAGTCAGCTTCGCAGCAAGTACTTACCTGTCCTCAGAAGACGTTGGAGCTGCTCGGAGGAGTCATTCTCGTCGACCTGCGCAGTCTGCCTCTAGGAGGCAACTAGAGGCGACTTACAGAAGCTCCCACGGCCACCCAGGTGAGATTCCTAGTGTGACCTTTGGCTGAGGCAGACTTCATCATGTCACCTTCATGTCCTAGCAAGGAGGAGGTCATTGTCCCACCGGAGCACCCCGTTCCGGCCATTCTCCCCAGCACGCGCAGATCATCCCCGCCAGACTCAGGTTGGACCACCTCTCATTTCTCTATTTGTTGCACCCTCCTCCAACCTCGTCTGGGGTCCCCATCTATGCCCTCATGTAGAAGACCCATCCATGATCACTTCGGCACCAGTCTCACCTCTGGCTCTACTCGGAGGAGCTTGTACCGCTCTGGACATTAGACTGCCACCAGTTAGAGTCAGCCAGGGCTGCACAGGATCAGCCCTGATCTTTGGGTCATAGCAACCCTCGTCGAATTCTGGACAGCCCCAAAATTCTCTAACATGTTTCTTGGCCATCCACGGTTATTTCTACACTAGTCCCACCTCCGACGGTGAAGGAAAGAGTGGGTGGCAGCCTCGAGACCGATTGGTGAAGTCGGGCCTGCAGTGACCCAACCTAGTCCCCGGACGACCTGTGGCTCCTTCGGCAAGTTGCCACCTCGCCCCTGGTCGGCTCAGCACCAGTCTCGCTTCCTGCAGCACTCGAAGGCATCTATGGCATCCCCATCATCGGCTTGCTATCTCTGTAGAGTCCGTTAGGACATAAATCAGTTCCCACCGATTCCCCACCCCCCACTTGGTCGGCTGAAGGCCCCTCCCTACGTTGACGTAGTGTTTACTTGTAATGTTAATTTCCCCCACCCCACGATCACCCTCTTACGTGAGGTGTAGAATTGTAATAGCAAGCCTCCGAGCAAGCCACACTAATGCACGTGTGGGGCCTCACACGTTCCCCACTCGCCTTATCTCTGATCAGAGTCAGCTTCTTCAAGCCGGCTAGGTGAGCCCCTACTCCTCTTCCTGGTTACTTCTGTAGTTCAATATCATATCTGAGCTCCGTCGGTGAGGAAGAGAGCGCCCAACCCCAGCTAACCAGCTACGTTGCGCGGCCATCGCGGGAGAGAGTGTGTGTTACCCACGCCCTCCAAGGCGCATGGTTTACCCCGTTGATGCGGGAATCTCAGCATCTAGGGGTGGAATCCCCATTCAGCCTCGCCCTTATTCCCAACCAGCAAGGGTCTGGTCCTCGGACTCAACCTCCCATCCCCGAGTCACCCTGAGAAAGGGAAGTGCACCGTGTGAGCTAGTCCGCCGACATTTAGTGCGAACCTTCACTAGTGTGGTTGCGATGGTAGGTCCGAGGGTCTTCATATCATCTCCACTGCCCCTTG
The DNA here is from genome assembly GCA_024336825.1 of Amorphophallus titanum. Classification (NCBI taxonomy): domain Eukaryota; kingdom Viridiplantae; phylum Streptophyta; class Magnoliopsida; order Alismatales; family Araceae; genus Amorphophallus; species Amorphophallus titanum. The sequence continues at coordinate 6,066 of JANBPO010001188.1, forward strand.
GCTATCCCACATCACCCCAACTAGTCGGTCAATCGAAAACTATAGAAACGCCTTCGAACCCAACCTAGGGGTTCGATTCCACGCCCCAACCACCCCCAGGTGATGCGAAAAATATGGGGAACCCATTCCCCAGCGTCTGGACCACCAAGAGGCACCATTCAAACCCCAAAAACGTGATTAAAATGGAAGATCCACCACTCACCTTAAAATCATGCAATTTAGCCCCCGGCGTGAAATAGACCACTCTTGGCTCACCTCAGCCTACAAAATGCGGGAAATTAAACTACATGGGTTAGAGATCCATCTCCCTATCTCCACCAAAGATTACATGCATCGAGGATACCGTTTCCTCATGAAAATGCCTCACGAATGCCTCCGAGGTCCCGAAATCGACGAATGGTAAATGTCGCACCACCGCCTCGTCCCATGCTCCATCCTCACCACTCCTCGTCCCACGAGCCTCACCGCTTCGCCCTCCTCCACCACCGTCAGCCGCCTGGAGAAGAGAAGGAGAGAAAGAGAGAGCGTGAGAAGAGAGAGAGGGAGAGATGAGAAATGAGGGAGAGAGAGGGGTGGGGTTATTTCATCATTTTGGCCCATAGGGGAGGCCTCTCTTGTTGTTCGACATGCCTAGCCGAAGGAGGGTTGGCAATGCCTTTATCTTTATTTCTTTGCCGCTCGAACGTCCCAAGGTCGACCGCATGAACTTCTTTGGGCGCAGGCCATTTATTTGCAGATTTGTCCCCTTGACTTGAGGCCATAGGGGCAGAAGAGAGGAAAGTCTCGATTTTTGCCACCACATTGTTTAATCGGTCAAATGACCTGATTTCAATTCCAATCATCTTTTCGAGGATTTTCCTCTTCAGATTTTGTTTATAGATTTGCACTGCATCTTCTTGATGTAGCGGCCGCCTACACTTCATGCTGAGATTGCACCATCTTTTAATATATTAGAGAGCAGTTTCATCATCTCTCTGCTTAGAAGCATATAATTTGGCCATGCCTATTTCTCTTTCAGCAACGTGAAACCATTCCCGAAACTTCCTTTGCATATCTAGCCAGTCATTGATAGACCTAGCTGGTAAGTTAGAATACCACTCAAAAGTGAATCTTGTGAGGGAGGACCCGAAGAACTTGAGTAGGTAGGATTCATCAGCTGTGAGGTCACCCATCATGCTGTTGTAGTAAGCTATGTGCTCTTTCGGCGAACCTTGTCCATTAAACTTCTCGAACTTCGATGGTTTATGGACACCAAGAGGTAGCCTCTTGGACGCATGATGGGCAGGGTAGGGTACCTTGTACACATACATAGCAGCATAATCATCGTTGCCTCTATCGGCCAACTTCTTTTCGATCATCTATTCTATGATTATTTTATTCACCATGACCTGGTCGGTCGGGCCTGGGCAGAAGTGGACCTGCTACATTTGCGGTGTCGCCGCTGTTGCCTGAGGTGTTGTGGTAATTCCCTGGTGTGGAATAGCCAGGAATTGTGCTGAAGTTGTATGTTGCTGCGGGGGAGGAATGCCCCTTGTGTAATCAGGTGCCGGCTGAGACGCGACCGCCTGTAGTGAAGCTTCAAGAGCTTGGCCCACATTTCCTAGGGTTTCAGGAAGAACTCTCACCTGTCTGGAGGTGGCTACTTGTGCATTCTTTTCATTCATTTGCTTTTTCAAAGTTTTGACCTCCCGCTGGTATTCTTGCAACAACATTAGCATTGCGGGGTTAGGCACGATGGGGTTGAGAGTGACATCTCCTTCCCTAACTGGACTTTCTTCGGACGACGTGGATGGTCTCCCGCCGTCGCCTTCAATCGCCACTACATTGACAGTGATGACCGTTACATTATTGTCCCGACTGGTTTTTTCAGCAAGGGTCCGCAATGCTTCACCGGTTTGACTTGGAGTTCGGGGCCGAGATCGCTCAGACACCCGGATATGTTTGAGCCTAGCTGACTTTGGGGCCAGTTCCCATTTTGATTTGGCTTTGAAGTGAGCCAACTTTTCTTGGGCCAGCACTTGGAAGGTATTGTGTACCAGCACCATTGAGATCACCTTGCTGGGTGTAATTACTGCCTGTCAGCCATTCAGAAACACTCGGGTGCTTCCGATGAGTATATATTTGCCCAAAGTGGATAGCTAGCTTTGCAATGTGCTGGGGTTCTTCTTGGCCACCCTCCTAGTGGCCGGTGCATGCCTCTTGTCGACGGAGGCACGAGAAGCAATACGGCGAGCATGGAAGCCCACTGCAGCAGCTTCAGCTGGGGTTGCCTTGGCAACGACGATCAATTCCATCTCCTGGGTATGTAGGAGCTCCACGAATGTGACCCCCAAGAAGTTGGGGAAACCAACAACTGACAGGAAGGTGCCGAACTGGATTGGCACCGCCACATAGCCGTGGGCGACATGGCTAGTGACAACAAGGGGTCCGAATGACACGGTCATCATAGTTGTCGAAAAGTAGCCTGCGAGATCAAATCACATAGTTAGAATATTGTTTATTCACCCACGAGTGTTTCACATTTTTTTATTTCACTTATTAGTTTCAAGCCTTTTATTTTAATTGGTTGATTGCTCTCTTTTGCATAAGGCACGCCACCCCGAAGGAAGCAAATGGGCGCGCCAGATAGAGTCTAAAATAGGGCGCGCCGGTTAAGGGGATGCAATGGGGCACACCAGTTTAAGGAGGATGCACGGGGGCGTGCCGGTTAAAGCCAATAAGAGGGGAGGCGCACCGGTTAAGGCCAAGAAGAGGATAGGTGCGCCGATTTTGGGCTCAAATGGGAATGGGGCGCGCCGAATCTGGATGAGTGACATTCCATACTTTGCCATCTCTGTGATTGATCAATTCAGCTGAAGGTTGTCATCTGATAGTCTTCATTGACTCATTTGTTAAATCTTTACAGATTGTTTAAGTATTCTCCATCTGTTGGTTGAATTCATATTTGCAGTAGTCTTTCTCTAATTCCGCATCTTGTTAGTTTGCTATAGATAAAATTTTTGAGGGTAGATCTATTCACCCCCTTCTTTAGATCTAATCGTCCATTTGTCTCCTACACTCGGGTGATGCACAAGGTTTCTTCAATGGTTTATAAGAGTCTGATGAGTGCCATGGAATTTCCCTCGACATGGATCTGCTCCCACTATATCTCTTCCTGGATGAGGTGCTAGACTTTCTCGCAAGACTTGATCGCATGGCAGATTTGAGCATGAAAGGGGCAGTACTGGGGATGACTGAAGTCCCAGTGAGTGTAGTCTGTCGGCGGGTCACGGGGTATGATTTGCCCCCTCTCGACGAGAACATCGAAGAGTCACTGGGTCCTCTCCTTGGGGAAGGAAAGAGGTTTGTGATTGTGCCAGGGCCTCCACCTTGGATACCAGAGCAAATGCTCTCCTCAGCTAGTGCTGGGATCCACAGCTTCGTCATCAGAAAGAGAAAGTGCCGCCATCGTGTGGATCACATTAGCCGGATAGTGAACCATACATGATGCTTTGGCTAGTCTGGACCACATGTGTGGTTGTGGGGGATAGACGAGACCACTCTTCATTTTAACAAGGCCGTCTCAAATCAGCTTCTGTGCCTGAGTCTTAAAGACGTAGCAATCTTCAATTGGATGACCCAGCATGTGGTGATATGGGTAATAGTTGGGATCATCAGTTTTCTAGGCCTTGGCTAGCTTACAGACTTCGGGCAACTCGACGATCTTCTGGGCCATGCAAAGGTCAAGGAGCATCTTTGTGTGCTCCTTCTTGAAGGAGAAGGGTGTCTTCATACGCTCCGAGAAGGAGGGAGCGGTCGGCTTGTCTACTGGCTTTTGTCAGAGCCACTTGTTTTGGCCTCCTTGCTGGCTTTGACAGTGGGGGTGAACTCAATGATGTTCACTTCCTTGCCAGGCTAGCGTTCTCGTGTTTGTTTACCCTTTGCTGAGGTATAGCTCGGGTTATCGGCGAAGAACATCTCTTTTTCAGTGACCGCCGAATTGAGCTAGTCGAAGACTTTGATGTTGGTGCCGAGAAGTTTTTCACTGACCTTAGCTGCCAAACCTCGGTGACATATGGTGATGGCATCCTTATGGACTGGAGGGTTGACACACCTCATGCTGAGGTCTCGTCATTTCTTGATGAAGTCGAGAGCGCTCTCGCCCTTCTTCTGTCGGAGAGAGCAGAGCTCGGCTAGGGAAATCTTTCACTCTGTCGTTTGGAAATGGTCGAGGAACTTCTTCTGGAGGTCCGCACAGTCAATGACTGAGTTGGACTTTAGGTGAGAATACCATTGGATGGCTATTCCCATAAGTGAGGTACCAAAATAGCGGAGGAGGTATGAGTCATCCAATGCGAGCTCGCCCATAGCTGTAATGTAATAGGCCAAGTGCTCATGCGGAGACCCTTGCCCGTCAAACTTTTGTAGATTTGGCGGCCTAACATACTCGGAGGGGAGCTTCTTTAACTAGTGGCACAGTGGATAGGGGACGCTGTAGAGATCTATGGTTGCGACCCGTTCTCCAAATTAGGCGAGCTTGGTCTCGACGATCCACTCGATCATTTGGCAGTGTGCCATAAGGTTCTCCTGGAACTGGAGTGTTGGATGGCCACTGTTGGACTTTGCCCAGAGGTGTGCCAAACCTGATTGCTCTCATGGTTCGGACAGCCACGGCTGAGGCGTTGGCACCACTTTGCCCACCTGGTGGGACTAGTGCTTCAACCGAAGGCCTGGCAGATGGTTGAGGGTGAAGGTTACGTTCCTGAAGGAGGTCTTGCAGAAGGGACTTCAAGTGCTGGTTCTCCTTCATGAGAGTCTCGAGAGTCACCTCATGGACTTCATTGGCTGGGGGAGCATTATTGATCGGCTCTGCATTGCTGGGGTGGCACGATCTTCAACGGGAACCTCCTCTACTCGTGCTGATGTCTGAGGCCCAGTGGAAGTGCCAACATGGCCAACCGGAGCTGGCAATTGAGTCGGGTAACGAGGACTCCTGAGCTGAGCTATGGGATGGTCCAATTAGTCAGACTGGGTCTCGGGCTAGTGCTCGGTGGCGTAACACACGAACACCCTGACCGCATCATTAAGGCACTTGATCGTCCACTACTTCTAGAAATGCTTCTTAGGGTGGATGGGTGCCCCTAGCCGGTCACAGACCGAGGTACATTGTGGAAGAATCTCCATTGTGGTATCAACCCAAGGAGAACTTGGGGCTGGATGCTGGTGAGGCCCGGAACGAGCCCATCTCTACCTCCGCCTATCCGACCGAGAGGTGCTGGATGATTGAGCATCGTCAGGCAACGTGATTATAGAATCAACCGCGTCTTGCTGGGCGCCGGATCTAAGCGCCCGAAGGGGGTTTCTGAGGCGTGCCTTCCAAACGACTTGAGCTTCTTTCGGGGTAACCCAGATCCTTCTCAACTGGGATTGTTGGTCTTCCTTGTCGCTATTTATCTGACGAGACTAGGGAGCTGGTGCATCAGGCTAGTGCGGGTGCCTCTGGATTGCTGCTGGAGCGCCTACCTTTCTAAGTTCTACTTTGTCCTCTCGCGTTTGCCTTAGGAGGCTGAAGCGGTTAGCGGTGGGAACCGTAGGGACGATCCATTCCTGGGGTATGGTTGGTTCACCCCCATTATTGCGAATCTGCAGATCACCGATAATGATGGTCTTGCTGGAGTTACTGGTTATAGTGGCGAATCGCCTGCCTTCGCGTCCATGGCGACGCTTCTTCTGGGGAGTCGAGGAAGACCCCGCTCCGAGGTGGTAGACCGAGAAGACCCGACCCATGGCTACTGGTGGCACAAGATCGTCGGCAGGGAATATAGTAATTGGCCCCCAAGACATGAAGTTTGTGGTGGAAGCTGACTGCTGGGTGACTCGGGTGTAAGCTTTAGCCCGGGCCGATAAAAGTGTTGTCGATGCTCGAGATGATGCCCTTACACTGGGAATCGATATAGCTAGAGGTGTCGGAGTGCCGGCAACCCAAGGCTATGAGCCTATACCCAGCGCTGGGGAGACAGGAGAGTGGGACAGAGGACCCACACCCAACATCGGGGTCGCCACGTCCCATAGAGGTAAACCTATCTTGGGAGTCGGTGCCACTGAGGGGTAGGGGATAGAGTCCCGTGATAGGGCTAAGAAGCCTCAGGCTCGACACGGAGAGTCCAGGCCCCGGACCAACCTTGATAGATCCTAGGGTTGTGCACCCAGTCTAGGTGCTGGGGAGCCTCGAACCAGGTGTTGAAAACTCGAGTCGGATAATAGCCCTTCAGAGGTTCAAGTCGAGAGGCCCGAACGGAGTGCTGGGGAGCCTTGACCCTCGGTCAGGAGACCCGTGTGGGGGGTTGGCTCGACTGGAGCTCAGGACTGAGCACTCGAGTAGGATGCTAGTAAGCCGGGCATCCAAGGGTAGAAACCCATATCGGATGCTGGTTTAACTAGAGCTCGGGGTAGGAGGCCCAAGCTAATGGCTGTAGTGAACACTGGGACTCGGGGCGTGAGGCCCACGCTAGGAGTTCGTCGAGGCTGGGCCCGGGGGGTGATGTTTGCCTGGGCAGGAGCTGGTCCGGGGCCCCTACGAGGCCTAGCGATGGAAGACCCGAGCTTGATGCTGGAGCAAGTTGTTGAGACTGGGAGCTGGTGAGATGCATCTGCTGCGCTGACGAGCACGGGAACAAAGGGTAGCTGTAGAGCAGCCACAGGGACCACACCTAAGAAGTAAGGTGATCCAACGACTGGGGCGAAGCTGTCGAAGGAAATCGGCACCGCCAAGTAATCCACCCGGGTATGGGTGACAATGACGATGGGACTATAGGTAACGGCCGCCATGGCTGCTGGAGTACTGGATGCTGTGGAGGCGACGGCCATTGGCAGTCGTCGAGTGTGGTCGAACAGTTGAAACGCCAACTAGAAGCTGTGGGAAAGTGCAAACAAGTGCTCTGCTTTGCCTCTCCTGTAAGGACAAGAAAAGGGCATCAGGACTTCAGGGCCGACACAGGCTTTCTCTTCAGTAAAAAGAAGGAAGGCGGGAGACATCCCACCGGGTGTTTGTTCACGCACGTGGGGACCGCGGGGTCCGACGACCCTCGGAGGGGATGTCCTCAGGGATCGGTCACTCCCTGGACGTTCGGGTGTGTGTTCGATGACCGGACTGAGGGGTGGGATAAGGCGATAGGGGAGACGCTCGATTCTGGCATACTTCGGGCACCCCCTCCTATGGCCGTATCCTCCTCAAGGTGGCACTGGGCACTCACCTTTTATTGAAAGCTGAGGGAGAACCGAGTGGCATGAGGGGTTTCCTAGATTTGGGGAAACATGGTTGGGGTTCGGGCGAGCTAGTTGATTTCTCAACAATCAACTATGGAACCAAGACTTGATTGGGAAGCATCGCCAGGACGCGGCACGTGGGCTTGGGAGATGGGCAACACGTGGATAGAAAGGAGGTTCCACAAGTGCGAGTCCGCAGCCGATTATGCGGAATCATGTACTAGATGTCTTTCCCCACCGACTGCAAGTAGTTAGTGTTTATTTACATCGGATTGAATCTGAACACCTTCGTTCTATGCTGAAGAGATGTAATATCCTAGATCTTTGGCAGATCTTTATTGGGTCCTGCTGGATCTCTATTGGTTTTCGGATCGTTTTAGAAGAGTTTCAGACTGCTTTTGTAGCCTTCGAGTTGAGAACGCTTCGTCCCATTTATCTTTCATTTTCTCGACTCGTGGTCGCTGCAGTCGACCCTTACTGCCAGCCATGAAGACTTTTTTAAAAAAAAAACAAGAAGGGGCATCAACGTCTGCACCGGTCGAGTGCACTCCCCCCTGGGGGGGAATGGTATCACTCCTGTTGGCAGACACCACAAGCCAAAAATGTTTTTATTGATGAAATGAAGCAAGACATGATCAACGGGGCATACCCTTGAATTACATCCATTGTCCACCGAGAGGGTGGAACTAAGACAGTCTAATGGCTGCTAGGCCTAGCCTATTAGCCACAATAGGGCCAAAACAATTCCTGGGTAGCTCTTTAGAAGAGAAAAATACAATGTTATCATGTCTTGAACAAGCATGGTTCGCAAGGCCATCAGCTACCTAGTTGGCTTCTCTATAAACATGTGTGACCAAAATCCCTAAAGACTGAACTGCATATCGGATCTCCCTCCACCATCTCAGACAGTGCCAAGGAGACCCCATTCCAGCCATAAGTGATGAAGCCAAATTTACCGAGTCGGTGCGGATCTCATAGATAGGTATACCATGCTCTGAAGCCAGTCGCAGCCCATCACACATGGCACGTGTTTCTGCTGAAGACTAGGGGCAATGCCATAGTAGTGCGTGAATGCCAGGAGAAGAGACCCACTACTATCTTTAATGCATCCACCACCACCACTATGCCTTGGGTTCCCTTTACTAGCGCCATCAACATTGAGGGCTAGGCCCCTGATCGGAGGAATCCAGTGGACGAGCTTAATTGAAATAGGAGTTGTGTGGTGAGTGAAACCAAAATTACCGATTAATTCCAGTTGCTTGCCATTAGAATGCTGCCTGAAAACCTTCTTCGACAAAGTTAGATTAATAAGAGAGTGAATGCTTTGAATTATATAGGAGCTGAAGGTACGAAGGCCCTCAAATCGCATTTTGCATCTTGCTTTCCACAGTTCTCAGACAAGAAGAATGGAGGCATAGACAGTAATGAAGCCATGAGGGGTCTGCACATTATAGCGACTCAGGATATCCTAGAGGCACTACGTGATATGAGGGCGAGACCCATTTCCAGCATCCAGGAAAGGAATAAGCCAGCTCCAGAGCGAACTGGCTAATTCACCATACAGAAACAAGTGGTTCAGATCTTCAATTTTAGGGGTCCTGCAGTAGTTACAATGAGGCACCACGTAAACACCACATTCGACAATCCTACTATCAACGGAAACAGCCCTGTACAGGAGCCGCCAGGTGAAAATGGAAGCACGCCGCTGGAATAATCGATTCCAGAGATGAGACCACGTGGTACATTGTATACCCACTGGTCTAATCTTATTATATGTAGAGTTGATGGAAAATTCTCTAGAATTGGATGCGGACCATATACATTTGTCTTTATGGGATGAGAGGTGGATCCCGTCAATCAAACAAGTGTCCTGGAGGAGAGCTCTGATTGGATGCGCTACATTGGAGATAACCTCACGTATAGATGTAGGGGGGCCCAAATAGTTATTAATCAAGCACTGTCGTAGCGTAGTATCACCCATTCAAATGTTATCAAGAAAAAAAATCTTATCACCATCGCCTAGAATCCATATCGATTTGCTAGCAACCACTTCGAAGGTAGTAGTGAAAAGTTTCCTGGAGATCCCATGCGGAGACTGACGAGCTGTCGAGCCAGCCATGAAGACTCCAGCCATGGTTTTCACACCATGAACTGAGTTCTTCTTGACATGCAACATCATGACCTGGCTCGTGATAACACCATTGCTAATATTCAGCAACACCTTCAGTATCAAGAACACACTCTTGCAGATATCCGATGCCACCTTGGCTATCAGCCACCTCTTGAAGATCAGCCTCCTGTAGATGGCAACTGAGGATCTTTTGTCTCCTACCTTCAGTGTTTTGTCCTTGGGTCTTGTATCTCATTTGGTCTTCTTTTCATCCATCCTATCCCCTCCTTTGATGATGCGAAAGGGGGAGAAGTAGTTAGTCATGCAGGTCTATATAGATTATGCATGTGTGTCTCTATGTTTGTATGAATGTTCATTTGTGAGGTTTATTAGTCATTACATTTTGTTTGAGTCTGTCCTGCATTTGTATTTGCTTTTGCCATATGTCTAGTAGATGTCTTGCATGAATGTACCTTGTACTGAACTAACGAAATGAATACTTTTGGTATTGGACATTACATGTTGGCTCCTGTCTCTCATTTCCTCTCTAATTGGCAAACATGTTTGAATGGCTTGATAAATGCAACTACAAGTACGAGAAACTCATCTCGCAGTCTAGCTCGTGACCCGCGAGGAATGCATGACCACAACTACTAAAATCCATCTCGCTGTCAGGCTCGTGACCCGCGTGAGACATATAACCGCGACTGCTAGAAACTCATCTCGTAGTCTGGCTTGTGACCCACGAGGAACACATCAAAAATCATATCTATCGAAAACATAAACCTCAACATTGACACATCTATCAAGAGAACAATTCTCCACTACCCTGGGTGATAGAAAAAGGAAGAGACCACTAGAAGAAGGAGAGCAGCTGCATCCGACACACACTGCATCTCAAGCAACTTGCTGTCTGGCTAATGACTCGCAAGAGGCGTAACAGTACCGAACCAAGAACTAGTCAGAGTAACACACACCAGTGTCAGTCCATGCCTCTGACCACATGTGTACACACTGACCCATCACCTTGAGGTAGGCCTTTAGCTAGTTTTCCCTCCCAGTAGGACGCTACCGACTATGCGAGCGGGCCCACAGAAACTAGCCTATAAACTGTATATCGGGATCGCCCCGCCACCTTTCCCAGGTGGGCCGACACGGAAGTCGTCAGACTATGACTAGTGGCTCCATCACGAGGAAAGAGAAGAACACTCTATCAGAATGTACACCTTAACCCTAGCACCTAGGACACACGGAATACATTAGAAATTACATAAACAATCTTTTGAAATCTCCAAGTATATAATGGATCAGGACCACCCTGTTACATACTATAACAGACTGGGGCAGGACCGCTATACTCAACAGAACTAATAAAAATGCACAGTCAACCGGGAGTATAATACACCCAGGCAGGCACGCTATAGGACTATAACGCACGGGAGTAGGTGCATTAAAGTTAACAGGCACACAACACGACCAACAAGGGCTATAACGCACCAAGGGTGGGGTGTTATAGTAACATAACACGCCTCCCATGGCCCGTTATGCTCACCAGAATGATCAGAATCCACAGATTAAACAGGGGATATAACGCACCTAAATAGGGGCGTTATAGGGGTATAACGCATAGGGATAGGGGCGCTAAAGGCAACAGACACCCAACACAGTAGACAAGGGCTATAACGCACCAGAACAAGGGAGTTAAAGGCACCCGAACTCAGAAATCCATAGAAAACCCACAGTTTTCATGCATGCTATAACGCACCCATACTGTGGCATTAAAGAACAATAACGGACCTAGAGGAGTCCACCACAAGGGGAAATAACGCACCTATAGAGGCACGCCAAATGACCATAACTCACTGGGGTGGACGCGTTAAATTGCCTGGGTTTCAAGATTCCGGAGTTCAAAATTGAACCCCCCTCTCGATCGATCAAAATCGACGGGGGACACGGGGAAACATGTTTCTAAACTACACTACCATGCCATAACAACATTCAATACCTAAACATGCTACTAGAATTAAAAGATGATGCCTATGGAGACGATTTCATGAAATTAAGGCTAAATAATACTAACATGGAATTATGCACAAAAAATAAGAAAAAGGGCATCGGACCACGGCGCATGTGGTACCGGCGGTTTCCTAACGAGGCAAGGAGTCCATCCCCCTACCTGGATTATGATGAAAACAATGATTCGATGCCGATCCGACGAGAGGGCGATGCGGCACCTCCCAGCCTGACTCGGCTCCACGCTCCACGGAATGAGAGAAGATGGGTGTCAACGCGATCCTTGCGATGCGACCAATCCAACGGTACTTCCCTCTCTTCGATCAGTTGCCGTCTGGACTAGAAATCGAGAGAGGAATGAATTTTGAGAAATTAGCCCAAAATTCTACAAAATAGAGTTTTACATGAAAAATGATGAAAACGGCAGCAGATGGAGATGCATGTGGCGTCAACGGGTTCCTAGCGAGACGAGGAATCTGTTCCCTTACCTCTTGCACGGCGAAGACTGCGAATCGGTGCAGATCGGGTGACAGGGGCCATGTCATCCTTCTACTCGCACGCATCTCCACACTCCACGATCCGGGGGATGAAGGATAACAGCGCGATCCTCACGTCGAGCCCGTCTCGTTGGTACCTCCCACATGTCGATCGGAGGCCGAATGGGCCATGAACCGAGTGAAAGGGGGAGAGAGGAGAGAGAACTGTTGGGAGACCGGAAATCAATCTAGAGGGGGAGGGGGTGAATAGGTTGATCTAACGACCAATTAAAACAAGTTTAACCTGAGGGTCAGAGTGGATTGAAACTCCAAGCAAAAAATGACGAATTAGGGATGTATCCCCTCTCTGGTGGCTGATAGACAAAATCCACTGACGGACAACTGAGCAGGAGAGAGCCCAGGACATGCTATCGGAGGCAGCAGACCCGTGGCTCTCCCGTGACCTGCGGTGCACAGACAACTAGTGCAATGGACAACTTTGAAAGGTCTATTTATATAAAGGGAAGACTAGAGTGAGGAAATTAATGATGAATCGCATATGCAATCCTCACGAGTGGGTTGCCAACCATCTGAAGGAAGGAGTGAATGCACGGTAGCTGCCACCCAAGCAGGCAGAAACCACTCCGTGGCAATTTAGCGAACAGCCAGAGCTCTCACATAACGACCTTTGAAGATGAGATAGAGCAGACGATATAACTAATGCAGACGATGAGACCAACTTTGGAGTACACCACTGCCCTTACAACCTAAGAAGGAAGGTGAAAGGGGCAGATGGCCATCTCCTGGATTACTAAAATAAAGAAGTTCGTCAATGAAACAATAACTCACAACACCCTTGCCCACGCATCGATTGGGAATCCATAGATGTCGTACAATCCCGGGGAGGGGACTTTGTTGTTGCCCAGTGGGCATGGCCAGTGGCCATTCGGGGTGCCATACCTGGAGTAGGGAACAGTGACACCGAATGATCAAAGGATCATTAATGGAGATGTAGCCCTCGACGGGCCTCCTCACATCCGGATCGTCACCCCTATTGCCTTGGTGGAGAAATCGATCTAACAGGAATCGATCGAGAAAGCACAAAAAAAAGAACAGCAGACAAAGGGAGATAACAAGCAACCCCAATAACTCGAATATGGGAGTAACAATATTTATTTCATTCGATCAAAATGAAAGGGAGTAGATGAGCTTAAGGAAGCGAAGGGAAATGAAAGACAGAGTGAGAACATGAGGAGGGGACTACTGGGCTCTCCCGAGACCAGACCTACCTAGGAGATTGCTACTGCTTCTTCCTTTCTCTCTGTGTTTGTCTTCGTCTCCCTATCGATTCTTTCTTCTCTCCTCTTTTCTCTTCTCTTGCTCTCTTCTACCCAGTTGTGTTGTCTTCTTTTCTCCTTTCTTGCGCTCGAAGGTAAGGGCTTCTAATAGGGAAACAAGGGTCAGACAGGCGATGGGATGAGAAGCCCTTCGCCGACCCACCGCCCCGCCTTTTGCGGGACCTTGCACCGACTCTCCAGGAGAAGGAGCACCGACTCTCCAGGAGAAGGAGCGCCGAATCACGTAGGCGGGAGGAGGGGCGCTGACTCAACTGGGGGCGCCGACTCACCCAGGGGGGTTTTCGTAATTTCTCGTTCACTGGCTCGAAAACTGACCCTGGCAGAAGCCAGACGTCTGATGCAGCCTAGGGTTCAATGTGGCAGTCTCAAAGTGTAGATTTCCTATTTTCTGACCCCGATTTATGATTCCGAGTGACTTCCAACATGTACTGAACTCGTGTTAGACTGCTCAGGTTTCATCCCGATTTGGCCTTTGGCACTGGGACTTGTGCTGTCAACTCCATTTCATGGGTATGTGGAGCATCTTCATCGAGTGGGCTATCCCTCGAAGCATTTTCACCCTGTCTAGATGACTTTTCATCCACGTACGGGCCATTCTGGCATTCCGTGTGTGCTGATCAGATTACTTGGGTTTTCTGCTGATTCGACCATCGGCACTGTGATTTGCTCCACCAGTCCTATTCTGCATATACGTGAGGCATCCTCAGTGAATGACCCATCACTCGGAGCACTTTCATCCCAGCTAGGTGATTTTTTGATTGTTTAGGGGCCTTTTCGGTGGCAGGATGCACCCGAATCGGGTTACTCAGGTATTCTGCCGACATGACCTTCGGCACCTTATCTTGAGGAGTCAGGGACGTCTCTTCACCTCCGGAGGATTTCTTATCCGATGGCAGACTACCAGGTACATTCTCATCCTCATCGGACATCAGACGGGGTTTGTTCGGCACGACTGGGTCGATGCCGGCTCGTTGGGTAGGCCATATGGCATTGCCGGTTTGTTGTATATTTCTTCCGACCATCCCAGGGTGATGAATCTCAGAGTCCATTTGGCCTAGGTGTATCACCTATGGCTTGTTTTAGGGACCGTCCCACCCTGGTGTGTGGATGTGTTCCCGTATTATCTTTGGCATGCTCCCTACTAAGGGGAGACTCTGCCAACTACGATTGATAGAAGAGAGGTGGAGGAGATGGTAGAAGGGGCCTAAGCCCTGGAATCAGAGAGGGAAGAAGAGAGGCCAAAGCAAAAAAGAAAACAAAACACACCTCCACCAGAGCTGCCCCCCAACCATATACAGGAAAAAGAAGGCTCAAGGACAAGCAAGCATCTGAGCTATCTCCTCTGCCCTGCCATGAGGCCCTCAAAGACCAACTACCACACAAAATAAGCTGACAGCTATCCCTCTCCAGTTAAAGTGTACCACCCTCCTCTGTTGTTGAAACAAAGACAAGTGACAGAAAAGAATTTCAATTCTAAATCATTTAAAATATCACTGATACCGCTTGTTCCTACAGGACTCCAAGTCTCCAACAGAATCATTCCATTGCTTATCAAGACTACAAGACCAATTTTATCCAAAACAAGGTAGAAGGGGGAATGGGGGGGATATGCCACAACAGCAATGTTTCTCAGGATAGATAAAAAGTTACCAACTTCCATCCTTACTGAATTCCATCATCATTTCTCAGAGAAAAATAGTGAGCAAGTAACCTAGAATGGTGATATATTTCGTACTCGAGAGGATATGAATCAAATCTTTGGTACCTTACCAATGCCTCAACTCATATCATGCTCTGAACATCAGTCAGTATCACGTAATACTATTCACAAATTTGCTTAACATAGAGGACACAATACGAATTTAATATGGGAGCAGTAGTTTATCAGGAAACCTTGACGCACTGAATCTCAGACAACAAGCTAGTGAAATTTAAGAATCTTCCTTTCGATAACTGTCTGGTTAGTTCAGCTTCGAACGCATTGAAATGGAGTATTTCTTTTCCTTTTGACATTCTTATCTATTAAGTTAAACATCAGTTCGTAAAATTTTGACAATGTCGGGGAGCCATTCAATCCATAAATCAGAAAAGGAACCGAACATGATGAAAAATAATGGCTTGAAGCCAGTACATCTAACTTGGACAATCACACCACTCAATCCCACACCCATCATTCCTTTTCCCCTCTGGTACAGGGAGATCCAACGTCGTGTTCTTGTTTGGAAACCAAACAAAATCAAACAAGTGGACTAAAATTTATGCAAGAAGCATTTCCGGTTGAAAGTGGACCAGACACGCCGTTTACTATCTGTGACCCATCACTGGCCAAATCAAACAAGAATTCCGAAGTCTAATGCACTGACGCCGTTGAAGTTTACCTGGGAACGTTTCACCTGCTCTCCTCCGCCAATCTCACCCATGGAATTGGAAGATGAGGTCCATCGCCGACCGCCTGCCGTCCACCGGATCAGCCACCACCACCTCCCCAACGCCTATCCGCCCCGCGGGCCAGGACGCGGGCACCGCCCTCTTCCTCCGGCGCTTGCTCTGCATCCCGCTCTCCGACATCCCCTCTTCCACATCGCCGACGTCGCTCGAAGCGTCCGCCTCCTCCACGGCCACCGCGCAATCATCTCGCATGAGCTCGTCCCCGTCGCCGCCGGCTCCATCCGACGGGGAACGCAGCCGCGGCGCGAACTGTTCAAGGAACGACCCGATCACCCGGTGAGCGTTTCGGAGGGAGGCCACGGCGGCTGCCGCCTCGGAGGCGTCGGCACCCGCGGCGGAGGACGCGGACAAGGAGAGGCGCTTGGCGCTCATGGAGGCATGCTCGAGGGCTGCGACGACGTCCTCCATCACCGGCGACGCGTTAGCAGGCGCCGTGTTGGCGGCGGAGGGCGGTGAGGAGGAGATGGAGGGGAAGGCCGGTGGTTGGTGCAGGATCTCGGCTGCTGTGAAGAGCTCCATGAGAGCGGAAGGCGAACAGTGGCGCCCTCGGCAAGCCCACTAATTACTTAATTTTTTATGATTATTCTGTCGGTAAAGAAGATCTCCAGGGAGGAAACTGTAATTTTCTTCTCCCGTCGGAAAAATCTAATAACACGCACCACACCCGAGAGCGTGATTGGTTAAAAGCAGTGTGCATACAAAATTATACGCAACCAAGAAGGGTCACACGTGGCCTCGTGTCCCGTTTAGTGCAGATGAGTCAGGATCACCACAGTCGGCAGGACGGCATGTTTAGTATAATCCATTTCATTTTAAAGATGTAAACTACGAGATTGCCGTACAAGTTTCTTAATTTTAAAAGATATATATCTAAAATTATTTTTAAATGGGAGAAATATATTTCTCGAGTGAAGATATCCTATTTTACGTGCCGAAATTTTGTCAGAAATTTTATTTTCAACAACTATTTTCTGACTTTATTTATTCTCTTTGGTTTATGTAGATAAAATGGCATCCGACTCTTCTTCTTCTTCTTACCGTGCCGTGGTGACGTTGGAAAATGTTAACTCTTTGGACCGGTGTCACGAGCAACTAGATATAGTTGCAGAATCTTCTGATTCAGAGGCTGACACAGTAGACACTTGTCGTCTACTCGTCATGGGGGGTGATTCCTTTAAGTATGACCGCGGAGATGATGTCAGGCGGGATCATCCCAAAGACAAACACCTGATGTCCTTTCTGAGGCGGTTCAATCTACAAGGGAAGAGAGATCTATTCCTTGTCCGCAAGGCTGAGCAGGCATTGCTCGTTGAGAGGGATAGCTTGACAGACTTCATGGTGCGAGGAAGACCCATCTACTTGCCGGGTGAACCCAGAAAATGGAGTGCTGTGCTCGGACTCCAGGGGTTAGCTCCAGAGGACGGGCTGTTGACTAGAGCCCCTGAATTTATACCCACTCGATAGAACGAAACCGCAGGTCGTGTTGACCGGGAGAAGCCAACATTTGGTTTATTCTTAGCCCCGTTGAAGTGGGGGTACCGAGAAGAATCGTTCCTACTAGATGGTCAAGGCTGGCGTATATCATAGCGTATATGCATCGAGGAATCTCTACCCTATTTCCAAGGGTTTATGTTGCAGCATGATCGAGGTATTTTTCCCAGAGTATAACCCCTTCTATACCTCGGAGGGAGAGACCTCGTTAGACCTATGGAGTCTCTCATAGCTTAACGGCCTGCCAATTGATGGTGAGCCGTATGAAGTAGTTTGATGGCCGGATTGGCAGAAGGATCAGACAGATAGTGAGGGTCGGCATTTGATGGGCTTTGCTTACCATTATCTGATGAAAGCATATTGTACACTTTGTCGTTTATCGCACGATACCAGAGAAGAACACAAGCCTGGGGAAAAGAGGCGCATGTGGATGGGCACTTGGCTCCAATATTTCTTTGGTGGGGGGCGAAAATATGAAGACTTTCCCACGGTAACCCCGACTGCTGTGAAGCGGAAGAAGAGAGTTCAGCGGCAGGCTGCCTTCCCATCTGCATTGAAAGAAGGGCAACAAGGAGGCCCGAACCCTGCTGGTGTTGATGCAATCACTCACTGTGCTGCATATCTGACCTATTGCATTTGTTCCTTCGCTCTCCCGCAAGGTGATGAGAGCATGATCAGAGCTGAGGCCATCTATCCTGCTTGTCTGATGGCTAGGGGCACGAAGCTTTCTCTCTGCCCAGTGGCTTTATGCTTAATTTACAAGATGCTGGGAGACTTGCACCGATTCCGTATCCCCAGGAATTTGCAGACGGTTGGTCTGTTACATTTCTTCAATGCCTGGGTCTGCACATTGTTCCCAGAAGCTGCTCCTCGAGGGTTACAACCATTGCGGCTTGTTCCGAGGATGATAGAGTTTGCCAGCGCTGAATCGACACAGATAGCGGAGCAACTTTTTGCCATTCGGGGAAAGCTAACCAAGATATCCATTGACGCACCTGGAGTTCTACACTTCTGGAGTTTGGCAGCCCACTCCAGCCACCTAGTGAACAAAATGCGAGGATGTCGTCTTCACGAGACGGAGGAGTATGTTCATTCCATTTTCGGCGCCCGATGTACAAGGCCAATTCTGGAGCCAGAGTTGGTTGATTGGGCACTGGCGATTAGACCGAGCATCCTAGTCTTCCGGAAGAGTGGCATTTTATGGCTAGAGCCGTATTACCCATTCTGATTCAGTCA
This sequence comes from Amorphophallus titanum, assembly GCA_024336825.1. Taxonomy (NCBI): domain Eukaryota; kingdom Viridiplantae; phylum Streptophyta; class Magnoliopsida; order Alismatales; family Araceae; genus Amorphophallus; species Amorphophallus titanum. The sequence goes on from JANBPO010001188.1 coordinate 24,443, forward strand.
GAATTTTGGCTATAATCAGCATATTCCTCCTTCTTCCACCCAGTTTGCACTGTCAAATAGGGCTCGAGCCGGCCAGGTAGCAAATGATGAGGCTCGTGCATGGTGGGATTACTTTCATCGCCAAGAGGATGCTTCATTCAGGGTCCCAGCTCCCATGGTGTAACCCGGGTCTAGGATGTGAGGAGCTTGGTTCGATATGATGGGTGGGGGTAGGGTAAGGTGGGTGGTGAGTAGGGTCGGTGGATCACATGGGGATCTAGGCTCCCATAGGAAGGGGTCAAAGGGGTCATGGAAAGGGCTACCTAGCGGGAGGGACTCCTTGTCCTCAAGACCCTCACACCGCATTGAGTCATCCTCCTCTATTGGAATGATTGGGCTGGTGTATTGAGTGGATGGGTTGGCCAATGTTCCTGGGATCGCATGTCTTGGGCTCATTTTACAGAGTATTAATGACAAACTTACAAGTTTCTTTTGTCCTTTACTGAGTTGTCCCACCACTTTCCTCGTGGAATAGTGGTGTGTGCAGGGACTGGCGGCCACTTATTATTAGTCGTGTTTGATTCTTCTACTATGTACTAGTTTGGGTGGTAGGGAACTGGGTATACTCGACTTTGGGTGCAAGAACGAAGGACTGAGCATGGAGAATGGTGCAATTGGGTGTTGGGTACTGGGAATTGAGTGTTGGGTACTAGAACAGGGTGTTGGGTGTTGGAGGCTGAGTACTGGGAACTAGGGAAAGAGTACTGGGTGTTGGGGGTTGATCCTCTAAAGAGTAACAGCCTATGTTGTCAGGGAGGGCCGACATAGATCTATAAGGATGTGATGGCCTATACGGTTAAGGCTACTGGGTGATTCTGGAGTGTATCGATGATAGGTCGAATGGCTGAGTGCCGGCTATTGGCACATTGTTAGCTAGAAATGTAATTCACATTAGCCTAGGGAAAATGGAGCTGGGCTGGCCAGGTGGCCATGGAAGCCATCGCGGCCAGGAACTAGGATTGAAAAAGGGACTGGAGGTTGGAGCGGGGTCTGGGACTGGAACTGGAGCTGGCTGGTTGGCCTTTGAAGGCATTGTGGTAAGAGTGCTGGGACTGGTGCTGAGACTGGCATTGAGCGACGGGCCTTTGAAGGCGTTGTAGCTGGAAGCTGGAACTGGACATTGGTATTGGAACTAGAGCTGGCCGGTCGGCCTTTGAAGGCGTTATAGTCGAGATACTGGGACTAGAGCTAAGCTGCTAGCCTTTGAAGGTGTTGTAGCCTAGATACTGGGACTGGAGCTGAGCAATTGACCTTTGAAGGCGTTGTAGCTAGGATATTGGGACTGGTGCTAGGACTGGAACTGGAACTGGATTGGAGTTGGTCGGCTGGCCTATGAGGCCTTGTAGCCAGAGACTGAGGCCGGTGCTGAGACTGGCACTGGAGCTGAAACTGGAGCTGGGATCGGGACTGGGACTGGAGCTAGCCAGCTACCTGCTGATGCGTAGTAGCCGGGGCGTTGGGACTGGTCAGTTGATCATTGAGGTGTGTAGCCGAGGTGCTGGAGCTGGGAACTGGCGATGGTCGACCCTCGGGAGTGTGTTGGCCACCATTGTTGTCAAGTGATGCTGAGCCAATCATCGGCACAGTGTTGCGATCGACAATGTTGATTAGTGAGGAATAGAGAGGGAGAGAGTTTTTTTATATCCTCTTTACTAGCTCCACCGCCCTTGTGGGTTTTCACAGGAGCTGGCCCCCTTTTGCATTTTTCGATGTGCCCTTGCGTGTTTTCACGTCGTGGGGTTACCCGATTTTGCCTGAAGCACCTTTTCAGATTTTCACCTCTGCTGGGTTGGTGGTAATTTTTTCCCCTAGTCGTCCCCTTGTGATGAGGACAACTGGGTCCACCGGGATATCTCTATTTTTAACCCCATTTTTGTTATTTTTTTTGGGAGATTGCTGTCCGTAGCATGCTACTGTCAAGGGACGTAACCTGAAGCTGGAGGATGTAGATGACCGGATATTGTTCCACCCTTAACGAGGGCTTTTAGAAATCAACGAGTTATGGGACTGGGGGACACTTTGTCGTGGCAGGATAGGATTGGGATTATAACTAGTGGGTCAGGGATTGCAGGAGAAACTGGAGTCACGATGGGACTTGGAAGTTCTGGATTAAAAGGGGTGTAGGATGTAGTAGTGTAGAATGACGAAAATTTGGGAATAAGTTGAGACTGGAGCTTGCTGGGATGGTGACTGGGATGTCGCATGGACACTGGAACTTGCCGACCCTCCGTGACGGCGTGAGGGTCGAAAACAAAATGAGCTAAGTAGGGTGATATGAAGCTGACTAGAGAGTATAGGGTAAATGATCTGGCAATGTGGGTCGATCAAAGGCCAATAACTGGAGAGGCCCATGACCTGTTGAGGAGTGGGTGGAAGGCCACCCTGACTAGTGGGAAGAGGAAGATTTTCTCATTATCGGCTCTACTGCCCTTTCGGGTTTTCGCCAGAGTCAACCCCCTGTAGCTTTTTTCGACGTGCCCTTGTGGGTTTTCACGTCGAGGGTTTCCCAATTTTGTCTGAGGTGCCATTTCGGGTTTTCACTTCAGCCGGATTGTTGACCTTTTTGCCCCCAATCGCCTCCTTGTGATGAGGATGGCTCTGGTCGAGAATTGTGCTCGGGTGAGCGAAGGATCTTTCTGGTGAGCTGCTGATGGTCGAGCCTGATTTTTTTTCTCGTCTTGATCTGTGACGTCAGAAATGACGTGTCGGTCCCAATTATTTTTGTGGATTTTGAGACAGGATTGGGCAGAGCTGTCCCAGTAAGCTCTTTGTCCTTTGTCCCTGCGTGAGAATGGGCTGTGGTCGCCTTTGGATTTGGTTCGAGATCGTATGGTAGTGGCAGGTTCGGGACTTGAGGATGAGCATTGGCAGGTGCCGGTTATGGTTCGTGTTGTGGTTCTTGGCGTGGTGGCCCGCACGGTGGCAGCTTGAGGATGGATTGGCATTGGTATGGATGAATTTGAGAGAATGATGTCTGGTGGCTAGAGATGTTGTGGCCTTCGAGCCTGGCGTTCTGATGGATTTTCATCGCTCCTTGGTAAGCGTTTGGTGTGATATTGGTTTCGAGGTTAGAGGCAGGCGTAAGTGAGGAGCGCGTGGCAGTGGGTAGCTCGACCACTATGGCAAGTGTGTGACTGCATGCGAGAAGCGTTTCCCATTCCCTGATGTGTAAGGGTGTTGGCGCTACTCTGGAAGGATGAGTGCCAGTTAGGCAGTGTTCGCGAGAACTCGTGACTGGTGTTGTATTTTTCGAGGTGTTGAGAATCGGAGCTTGCGGAGTTACAGAGGATGTGTAGAGTATCATGGGATTGGTTTCTCGGTGTGAGATTGTTTCGGGTCGTGTGTGGCATGTTGTTGCCTTGCCGTTGCTTGAGGCATTGTGATTTGTGGCACTGGCAGGGTGGAGAGTTGGAGAAATATGCTGGCAGGGCTGTCGCATGAGTACCATGTTCTTGTGTTGGAAGTTGTGTCCTCGGATGAGATCGAGTTTTGGAGAAGTGATCTCTGATAGATTGTGGGACCCGGTTGGTGGCCGTGAGCGGTTGGTAAGGTTGGCCGAGTGATCGACCATGGTAAGATGTGTATGATCTGGGGACCTGTGTGCATTGGTCATCGTGTCATCAACCTACTTGCTACGGTGGCAGGCGACACTTGTGAGTTCTGGAGATATGTGCCGTGGATTATTTAGGTGTCTTCCCGTGGCTCTGCGATAAGAGCAAAACTAGGATTGGTAGGCATCTATTTGGAGTAATTGAGATGAGATAGGATTCGAGTGGATAATGGATGGTGCCTATGTGCGGAGGTCTCTGATGAGACGTTGGCATTGGATATGGTAATCCCTGGTCTGCGACCAGCAATGGAGGATTTCCCTGTAAGCCTGAGTCGAGTGATGTGAGAATTGAGGATTGTGGAATCCTATCATGTGGTTTTGCCGTGCTCCCCTGAGAGGGTAGAGTTGGCGTGAGGATCGGATCGGATGTGGTGTCCGAGCGAGATTGGGCTAGAGGTGTGATAATGGTCTACAGATGGTTAGCGGATGGCCTGTCGCGATTTGGATCGTGTCTATTGGGCCGGTGGAGGTTTCTCGTTGATGAGTATCTGGTGACTAGTAGATGGTCTTTTCACAGACAGAAGATACTGGATGTCGTGGATCAGGAATGGCATGATCCGTGTGTCAGCGAGGCCTTGGGTGGCCAATCATGAGGTGTGCCTTATCCCGTATTAGATCTGAGATTTTGCTAGAAGTTTATCTTCTGGTAGAGTTGGCAGAGTTGCTAATGGTGTTCAACTTTCTAGGTGCGAGCTGGTGGAAGCTCAGTGTTTGTTGCCCCTGGTGTGGGGCGTGAGATCGATCAACAGGTTGTGAAGCTGGCATTTGGTTGGTCCACCGAGCATGGATGTTGATCGGCGTTGGTTCTCGTGACAAGGAGTGCGTGTCCTCGGTGAGCGAGATGGTGGCAGCGGTGCCGTGGTTAGTTTTCGTGCTGTCTGAGACAACGCCAGACTTATGCACTTTTGTATGTGCCTGCTCTGATGATCGATGTGTCTTGGATTGTGAGCAAGGCGTTGTCCATGATCATTGTCTGGTTGTGTCCCTCAGGATAGTGATTTTTACGAATGTTGAAGTTTGGTTGGGGCGGTGTCGTCAGTTGGTCCAGGTGTTCTCCCCTTGTGGCATGGTGCTTGTCCTAAATTTTGAGGATAAAATTCTTATAAGGGGGGAGGGCTATAATGTCTCGAATTTTTTTTCAGATATTTTTTGGATCATTTTCGGGAGTCCCGGAGAGTGTTTTGTGATTTACGCGTGTTTTTCCCTCATACCCCCTCTTCCTTCTGACCATGCACCCCTTTCTCATTTCTTATGTATGCACAGAGTATGATGAGGTCACACATTTCGTGGGAGCTGGTGGTGGCCACATGCCGGGGTCTCTCGGACTTCCAAAAGGCTTGGCTGGACGCGATGGGATTCGACACATTTCTTCGGGTTGAACCAATTAAGCTCGACCTCACCCTTATTCAAGCACTACGTGAAAGATGAGACCCAGAGAGTCGGGCCTTCCTGATGCCCTGGGGGCATATGGTGCCCAGTTAGGAGGATATAGTTTGCATTACTGGCCTCAGAGTGGATGGCGAGGCGGTGACTAGGGTCACCTATCCTGATTATTGAGAGGGTGCTCAGAAGCTTCTCGATTGGAATTAAAGGATCGAAAGAATAGGTCAGTAGCCATGACATCTATCATGGAGGCATTGGGGCTTACTAACACTCGTCCACATGATAACGAGTCCTTGGAGGAATTCATAGAGAGAGTTGAAAGAGGGTCCCGCATTGTGTACTGCGTGGATGCCAGCAACTGGGAGAAGTCAAAAATAGACTTGAGGAGGTTCCTCCTCTTCCTGCTGGGGAGGTTGCTGCTGGGTTCCAAGGGAGACGACATCCATTGCCGCTTCCTAGAGCTCCTAGTAGACCTAGAGAGAGTAGGGCAGTATGCCTGGGGAGTTGTCGTATTGACGCATTTGTTTGCAGGTCTGTCCCAAGGGACAGATCGCGAGGTGACCGTGAGTGGCTTTACACCGTTTCTCCCGGTAGAGTTTTTTTTAAATGTAACTAATCTATATCATGAAATGCTAATGACATGTGGCGACACAACTATGAAGTTATCACTACATCCCAATGGGGAGGGCTCGATAATGGCATGTGGCGGTGGTGCCACTAGCTCGACGGTGGCAGCCTATTATGAGTACTTCCCCTCTGTCTTACCAACTGATGGCGTTAAGGCATGAGCTGCAAGAGTTCCCTGTAGCGATGGTGGGATTTTTTTCTTTTCTTTTCTTTTTTTTGGATGGCTAAGGAGACATGTGCATGCTATCGTAGGTGATTTGGATACCTTATTGGGGCATGGTCGATGCCGACCAGTCTTGGGTCATCACAAGTCGTGTGCGGTTTGGACAGGATCTTTGGGTTCATTGTCTGAATGAAATCGAGCCACTTCGGCTACAATTGGTCATGAGGACTTTAGGGCTTTCCCACGAATGGGTAGATATGACTGCGCCACCTTGCGTCAGGAGGAAGACACGCGGGCCGGTAACCTGTGTTGATTGGCGGGTGCGCTTTCCCGAATAGTACGAAGATTGGTAGCGGGGTGGCACGCTCGTGGAGTCACACGTGTAGGATAGTGAGGATTACCTGCGCCTCTATAGGGTGATGTATGCGGAGCGACTTCATCCTCGGGGGCTTGTGGAGGTGGATGTAATTTCCTCTCCTTTCTCCCCCTTTTTTATTTTATTATTTTTTTGATGGTAATGCTGACTCCTATGACATGGCTACAAGATGTTCGTGATACCATGATAGCGAATTCACGGGCTTGCTTGGCAGACACAGAGCAACAGTTGGGTGACACTCGTGCAGCTTTAAGTACCTAAGTGAGTGTATGCAATGCATGTTCGTAATTATGACCCTAGATTCCTGGTGTTCAGCCACTAATTGCCACTTCTCGCCATTATAGCGCGCCCAGTTCGACGCAATCTCATCAGCAATAGGGGCAGAGGTTGCCCCCTCTAGTTTGTGGATCCCTTCCTCAAAAATTAATTTGCTTCACGAGCAACTTGCTCGTGCCATGCAACATGCCGCGGAGGCAGAAGGAATGGTTTCTGCATAGGTGAGGCTTTCACCATTGAGTTTCCTCTATTTATGTCACACCACATCCCTGAAATGAAGGATATGGTATGCCGAAGAGATGCAAGAGGTGCTTGCTCGTGCTGCACAAGGGGAAGCCAGGATAGAATAGTTAGAGGAGGAATTGCGGTGCCTCTCAAACAAGGACCTCTCACAGGATGGTATGGAGCTGAGGATCACCCTTCAGTTAGAGAGGGAAGACGGAGAGAGAGAGAAAAGGATAGAGAAAGGGAGAGGATCGAAAGGTCAGTGGAGAGAGAGGAAAAGTGTAAGGCCTGTGGATTAGCGGATCCTTACTGGTATTAGTCTAGATTTTATTCCATGAATTTTGGCTATTTTTATGAATTTTATGGG
>JANBPO010001193.1:0-35939 GCA_024336825.1 Amorphophallus titanum
AATGGATCATTTTGTGCAAAAATTGCCTAGGGCACCCCTCTCCTCTTCCCCTCCTTGCAGCTGAGAAGGTTGCTCCTCCAGGGTGTAAAGCCCTTCCTCTCAGGTCCCCCTCTGAGTGAGAAGCTCAACTGCCCCACCGCCACCGCCACCGGAGCCGCCATCGGACCACCACGAGCCACCTTCGCCCTTGCTGTCCAGAACTGCATGCAATAGGACAGAGTGTGGAAGAATAGTTTTGTTCACCCCATCCCACCATCTGATCATCATCAAATTTTGACAACCTCTTTCTCACGTTCTTCTCCCTCTCCAGTTCAATTGTCACCCTGATCCACGTCGATTTGATCCCCTTCCCACCATTGTTTTCCCACCCCATGTAGTCTATTTGTGTGCAGAACTACGTGATAGAACCCTGCATACCAATTTTTTTCACCCCCTAAACCTCCTCAGATCATCACCAAATTTGGTGAGCACGAACCCCTCATCCCCCTCTCTCACCCACGTTCACCCCACGAACCAGATCCCCCGTTTTCCCCCTGGTCAACAACCATCATGAGACCGGTTACAGTCTGCCCTGCACACCCTGCCAGCACTAGGTTCTTGTTGCAGAAATTTTCTAAGAGAATCAATATGGTGGATGGATCTCAATTTCCTATATGTTGTAGATCGTTGAGTGCCCTTCACAATGGCGTTGGTTTTGTCCTGATCCGACTCTATATCCGCCCGCAGCAACTATTTTTGTTGGGTCGCGCAGATCTGTCCAGTTGCAGGGCTGCGGGACAGATATCTATCCCGGATCTCCCATCGGCACTTCGACTGAGATCCAGGGATCGCCACTTCCAGGGATCAAAAGGGGACACAACGCCAACATCCCAGCCAACTGCCACAATCATAAGACATCCAGAAGCCACCGTCCCACTGGCCGCACTCACTTGTTGCCCTACAGATTTGAACAGAATCGGACTAGATCAACAGACCGTCTCTGTCCCGAAGAGCCCCTTCGGCTTGCTGCCTGTCAACCCAAGCTCAACGATCCCAGATTGCTCTTGTAGCCTTTTACCTCCCTGCGTGGAGTGGGCATCAAATTTGGGTCTGTAATTATTTTTTAATTATTTATACCGGGAGTTACGAGTCTTGCCCGGGAGTCTTCCCCACGCCCCGAGCGTGGAGGTACACATACCACCCCTCCTTTGTCATACTAGCTAGTCACATATGTGTCCTTGAAGCCGCTGCTTGAGTGATTGGTAGGATTCTAGCTCGGTACATACCATTCACCATTGTGAGTGAGAGTGTGCAACCTGTCCCGTGACTCAATCTAAGCACAACAGTGAGCTGACCACCCTTGACTCTATCGGTTTCTCAACTGCGTGGATCCATGGGTTTCCCTCGCTTGGGACGATTGCGAGCTTGCGTCTCTTGTTGCGGGTGTATTCCTCCTCTCAGGAGCTCTTGGCATTGAGCAGAGGTAGCTCAATTGGCCACGTCATTGCTGGTCGTGTCAGTCCAAAATGAGTCGAGTCGACATTTAGAGTCTAAGGTTGCATTGTCCGGTCATGTCGCATTCAGCTCACATCACGGACCGAAGCTTGGGGGTGTCAATTAGGTACGCGCCCATGGAGGAACTCCAAGGTGACCCCAAAATAAAAAGGATGCACACGGAAGTGACAACATCCAGTGATCCAAATTGGACGTGGAAATCTCGAGGACTATCCTACAAAGGACTCCAATGACCCACGGCTGCCACAATCACATTTTTGAGACATGGACTTAAACTATCACCGAGATATATGGCTGTTAATGTTCACCCTTTGAATGAGATCATCCGAGGACCATGCTATGAGGAAGTGAGTCCCCAAAGATCCGAGAGCGGTCAAAAAGTTCCAAAGAAGGGCTGGCAGAGAAAGCTGCGACCATGACAAAACAAAGACAAAGTTAAGCCATCTTCCGATGGTTGGCAACCCGGAGTCATATCCATAGGCTTGGATAAACCCCGGGCCAGTGGCCTCCGAGATAGCAACTATGTCGTTATATATAAGTGGCATGCTAGAGTTTGGACAGAAATCAACCCACCTATCGGAGGAACATGGAGAAGGAAACAAGGGTAACGGATAACACATATTGGAGAAAGAACATCTTGCCTCTAAGAGAAGAGAAAATCAGGGCTAAGAGCCCCAAACATCATTTAGTTTCTTGAACAAGAAAGATACATCCGAGGCCAGCAATGCACAGATGTATCAGAAATCAATATGATGGCTTAAATAAAGGGATATATTCCCCCCTTTTAGGATGATGGATCCATATTTATCAAAACAGATGAGAAATCTGGAGAACCACACTATTGCCCTGGTATAGGGGATCACAGGTCATGCTGTGGAGGCCAGAAAATCCATACATCCAAATGGGCATGAGGAACATAAAAATTTAGCAAATACATCACTGGAAAAACTACTTATGGGAGGCCTCACTAAAACCTAGATTGAACTGATGTATTGACTTATAGGGTATGGGGATCACTCATGAATTGCTATTCTAAGTGTATCCTACTGACTCCCATACAAAGGGAATGCATTGGTTGGCGTACATGGGGCTCTCCGAAGGTAAAATCCCCCCATAGGCATTTCAGCAATCAGAACCGTGCCTATGTGTGACTGACCTAAAGGCCAGGGTGATCACTAAAGAAGATGAATAACAGCACCCAAAGGGAGGAAAATTAGATGCAAATTCTAATAGATCTAGGAAGCATACTGGAGTCCCCACAACTCATGGGTATGAGTGAGAGGGCAAACGGCCATCATCACGAAAAGGTATGTTATGCATAAGCAAATCACAGCAGTACACACCCACATTGAAACTGAAAGAATACACATCAGAGAAATTTGTACCGAAGTGAAAAGGATAGATCCATCAGAGGCATTGAGGGGAAATTAACGTCGCCCGTGAGGGCGTGGCCAATGGCCACTCGATGCAACATCCAATGTATGGCACTAGAACCATGAGATGATCAGAGGATCAAATCTCTATAACCTTATGACGACCTCCTCACATCTGGAGGATATTTAATGGTCGAAAAGGAAAATGAGAACTACAAAAATGTGAATAAGAGAAGGCAGAATTTGGGTAACTCCTAGAACATCAAATGTATTTATTCATCAAAAAGCTCTTCCAGAGCACTCACTACAGCTCCCACAACTGTGATCAACAAAGAGGAAAGCAGGACAATGTTGCCCCGAAGGGCTTTTACAGGTTTATCAAACTACATAAACATAACCATAGCAGGGACTACATTGTTAAAAACAAAATGAAGAGAGAAAGCACAGAGTTACAGATCAAGAGGAAGACACGACTGAAGAGCAAGAGAAAAGCTATTAGCCCCTTGGGGCTTTGACCACGGTGGAGACCCACCTACAAATGAAACAGAGTATCGGAAGGACGCTTCTGTCTAAGCGCTGCAGCAATGGAACAAGGAAACTGAGAACCGGGAATGGTTGGCTCTCCCTCAATCCCTCAACTCTCTCTCTCTCTCTTCCTTGCTCGACCTCCTCTCTTAATCTCTCTTCACCCGTTCTGTCCTCCTTCTACCTCTGTTCTCCTTCTTCTGTTTTTTTGTTTGGCACGAAATTGGCCCAATTTATAGGCAAGATGGGGATGTCTGTGATCCGGCGGGAGAGAAGGCGTTGTGCTGGATCACCGGCCCGCCTCCTCATTCTCCTGCCGATTTAAGGTGGCAAAGGGGGGCCGCCGATTCAACTATTTCCCTGCCGGTTCATTAGGCGAGAGGGGGCGCCGACTCATCTTGGCCACCAGAGGGCTATTTTGGTAAATTTTGACATTTCTATCGCTCCGTTGGCTCCGGACTCGTTTAGACAAATGCTTCATGTCCGAGACTGCTCCGGGCTTGACGAAATGCCTCTGGGGTGTCGGACTAAAGCTCTTCGAGCTTCGGCTCACAGTTCCGAGTGATTTCCGACATGTGCCGTATCCGTGTCAGATTGCTCGGGTTTCAACTTGATTTGGCCTTCGGCACTGTAATTTGTGCCACCAGGCCTGCCCTATGGATGTGCAGAGTATCTTCATCAAGTGGGCAACCACCCGAAGAATTTTCGCCCTCATTGGGCAGCTTTTCGTCCTCTTTCGGACCTTTCCGGTGTGATCGATGTGGTCACTCAGGTTCTTCTGCTGACATTGCCCTCGGAACTCTATTTTGCGAGACCAGAGACATCTGCATCTCAGGTGGCGTCCTTATCAGGTGGCGGACTACTAGGGGTATTTTCGTCCTCGTCGGACGGGATGTGGGGTTTGTTCAGCACGAACAAGTCGATGTCGGTTTGTTAAGTTTGTTGATTTCGACTTTCCGTATAGCGTTGCCGAGTTGTTGCAGAATCTTTTCAGACGTCCCGAGACTAACAGTTATGGGGTCCCTGGTACTCTATCAGGTCTAAAGATATGGAGACATTACCTATACGGAGTATAGTTCACTGTATACTTCGACCATAAGAGTCTCAAGTATCTCTTCACTCAGAAGGAATTAAATATGAGGTAAAGACGTTGGCTAGAATATCTCAAGGACTTTGACTTTACAATACAATATCATCCTAGAAAGGGTAATCCCGTAGCTGATGCCCTCAGTCAAAAGCTGAGAGCACTATTAGCCAATTGCATGATTCAAGAATGGAAGTTACTGGAACAATTTTCTAGACTTAATATAAGCTTGGACAAGGAGAGTAGATGTGTTACACTATCCCATATGAGCATACAGCTAGATCTACTCCCAGAAATACGAGGACTTCAAGACAATGACCCAACATTAGTAGAAATCAAGGATAAAATAGAAGAGCAACCTAATTTCAAACTAGCATCAGATGGAAGATTATTATTTAGAGATAGAACTTGTATACCAGATTGTCTAGAGCTGAAGAAGAAGATCTTAGATGAAGCCCACCAATCAAGGTACACCATCCATCCAGGATCTAACAAGATATACCAGGATTTGAAGAGGACCTTCTGGCGGCCCAACATGAAAAGAGAAGTAGCAGACTTCGTGCCTCGCTATCTCACGTGCCAACAAGTCAAGGCAGAACACCAAAAGCCTGCCGGTAAGCTACATCCTCTTGATATTCCTGTGGATGCGTAAAATTGCACATCCATATGTCCCGACCAGTCCAACATCAACGGTAACCTCAACTAAAGAAGCTGCAGAGAAGATGTCCCATCTGGACGCTCCGAACAAACACACACTGCTGTGAAGCCATCTCGGGAGTCACGACAGTGAAGAGAAATCAACTACCAGAAAACCCACAATCTATGGGCCCCGAAGAAAATCCAATAAACCACAACTTGTGCTCGTGACGGGCTTAAACGCGTCACAAACGGCTCCCCGATCAGCCCTTAACGGCACAGTTTGGTGCCTTTTTAGCGACACACCCAGCCTGGCCGTCGCTCAGCGGCACACCCAGCCTAAGCCCTTAGCGGCACACCTTGGCGGGTCTTCCCTGGCACACCCCAGGGGTGCCCTCAACGGCACACCCCCGTGAAGCCCTCAGTGGCACGCCCTGGCAACCATCCAGCGGCACGTGTTGGCGGCCTTCCAGTGGCACACTTACCGTGCCTTCCAGCGGCACTCTGTTCCAGCCCTCCAGCGGCACGCCCCGACAGACGAGATCTTATGCCCATGCTCTATGGATTCCTAGAGCGCAGTGGCCCGTCTGAGGTGTCTTCCGGAGAGGAGGGCACGCAGGCTACTCCTCTGTCAATGAGGACAAGGGGAAATCAAATCCCCATCAATGCGCCCTCCTTCCCGCCTCCACCACTTGCGCTCGACGCCCACTGCCGTTGGAGTATAAAACCCCTCCTCTACCGGCAAACAACACAGACAGAAAAAGAGAGACAAGGAAAGACACATATGAGAAGCGCCTCTACAGAGGAAGAGAAGAAGAAGAAGAGAAGAAGAAGAAGAAGAAGAAGGGGGCTCCGCCATGGGATTCCCCCCTCCGACGACCACCAAAAGAGAGAGAGTAAGAAGAGAGAGAGAAAGAGAGAGGGTTCTGCTGTAAGGGAGGGGGAAGAGTAGGCAGCCGTCGCCCCTGCTCGACCCTAGCTCCCCATTTTCTTTCTTCCCCTTACCCTTCTTCCTCCTCTCACTGTTGTATCTCTTACTCCCGGTGTTTGGAAGTGTATATGGCCAGTTGTGGCCCTCATTTTCCCTGAATAAAAATCCTCTTTTCTTTTCTCTCGAGGTTTCTCATCTTCTCCGCTCGTTTGGGTCCTTGTGCGCTGTTGGGTTCCTCTTCCTCCTCCCTCCAATGGCTGCTCCTGTGATGTCCCGGACCCTTTCGGATCCTTATTTTCGGGTCCCGAATTTACTTCCTCGGAGTGTCTGGCTCCGTTGTGTCCATAATTACATTTTGAATATCTTTCGTGTTTGGATCGGCGCGATCCGGAGTTGTTACGGAAGCCCGGAGACGTTCCGTGACTTTTTCGCGCATTTTTTCGATTCCCAACCCGATTTTCGGTAAATCCTGCAAAACTCTGCTGCGGGCGAACCAAGTCGTTCACCCAGGTGAGAGTGGTACCGTTGCGATCGGTGCGTTCTGAGGATCACAGAAACGTAATTTTTTATTTTTTGATATTTTTTAGAAAATTCAGATTTTCTATACCCCCCTCTTGGGTGTTATTGATCGCGGGACTTCACCAACTAGACCTTTATCTTTGGTTACTTTGTACGGTGTCTCAGTTTCTGCCTGGGGCAAGTAGGGAGACACCTGAGGTGTGGACTAAATTGTCAGTGGATGCATCTGGGCTTACTTCTAGTGGGCAGTACTCCTGTCACGCGACACGTGACTCTCTTGACTTGGGGTTTGGTTTCCCATCTACGAGATGAGATTCTTTGGGTAGCATCTGTGTGCTTTTCCCGATATAGAGGTCTAGGGTTCCCGGTAGGGTTACCAAGGTTTTTACCCATTGACAGTGTAGGGTCCATGATAGTGAGGTCATGATTGTACCCTTAGATTGTGTGGTCTTGGTTGGGCCTCTGTCTATAAGGACGGGCCTTCATGACAGGGATGTCATGGCTTTCCTTCGATAGCATAGCTATGATTTTACCGGTGGTTCAATGGTCCCGATTGCAAGGTGGGGGTTTCCTTTTCGTTTCCAGTAGGAATAGCTTAGAGAGCCATGGTTCCATGGATTGCCGTCGTTACTGTTCTTGCTACAGCTATTACTCCTATTGTTATTATTGTTATTACTACTCCTATTGCTGTTATTGTTGTTATCGATGTTATTTACTATCGTTGTTTAGTGGTGGGGATCTGTAGGACCCCTATTAAGCCAATGAGATGAGGCTCACCCCTTTCTTTTCAGGTGCTTGTAGTTCCTCCTCGAGGTTCGGAGGTGCAGCACTAAGGTTCATAGTTGCTAGCTTACCAGAGCCGGTGTTGAGTTTCTCCAGTTGATTTTGATGATAACAAAATCCCAAACTTGCTAACGGTCTCGTGCTTCATATACGTGCATAAGAGTGAGCCCTAGAGGGGGACTAAGGTCATTCCAAGTAAGGATACAACGCTCACATGTTTAAGTTTGAAAAATGCATCAATAGGGCTAAATGAACTGCAAATGCACGCTATGTGATGCTCTAGGTAAGGCCGCTCAATGTGGATATGTGGATGTGATTTGTTGGCTAACAAATGTGTTCCTACAGAAGTTATAGGTTTCGATCTGCCTAAGTACAGAGGTTGGTCGACCAATTTTTTGAGAAGCCAGTAAACTGGAGAGTTACATGGTTCGGTCGACCAAAGTACCCAGTTCGGTTGACTAAATTTCTCAGAAGCCAGCAGACTAAACATTTACAAGGTTTGGTCGACCAAAATGGCTAGTTTAGTCAAGCAAATTTCCCAGCTACCTAGGGCCAAAAAATTTACAGAAATCAGTCGATCGACCACCTACCTCCGGTCGACCGACCCCTGCTCAACCCTTATTATTGACCAGCTGTCTTCAACCTCATGAAGAAGTCTTCATGGTGGACTTTGGAGTCCTTGAACCTCCATCTGAGCCACAAAATGTGAGAGGCTATTTCTGAACATTCCTTGACCACCCTAGGTGATATAAAAATATCTTTTGGGTCAAGAAACCCTAAGGAAGCGAGAAGAACGAAGGCGAGACTATCAAGTTTCATTCGAGACTATCAAGGGAAGAAGAGAGCTACAACAAGAACAAGAGAAGTCCTGCATGAACAGTACTCCGTCTAGCCATTTTTAGATCAAGATCCAAACATCACAAGCTCATTTTGAAGCTGAGGAAGTGGTGAACGATTAGAGAGTCATCATCAAGCCTAAGATCCGCATCGTTTATTCAGGGGAAACCTAGATCTGAGATTTTCTATTCCTTCTTTCCCTTTCTAATTATTTTGTGCTTCAAGCGTGTAATTTTCTTTAATTATTGTAATAAGTGTGTGTGGATCTATTTAGATCCGTGAGTGTGTGTGTTGGTGCCTTTGCATTATCGTCGGAGTTCTAAACTCCACACTTGTGTGTTTGTGTTCCGATCTTGTAATCCCTTACAAGATAGTGTGTGAATCCTCACGGATCGTCAGGGGTGGACGTACGTTGCAGCTGTTGTATCTGAACCAGCTAAAAATCATTGTCTCTTGTGTGATTTGGTCATTTTCTTCTATCCCCATTCTGTGTAATTATTCCTGCATGTTACTTCCTCCTTGTATTGTTATTCAGATCTAGTATAATTGATCATCTCGATGATAGATCTTCGGTATATCGAAAGGTGGTCTTAAATTGATAAGGTTAGTCCTATCAAGACGATAACACCTTGCATGAGTAGAATCTTTAGATCCTTACCTCCGCCCAGTACCGAAGGACTATGGGATTTAGTCCTGGCATCTCCTTGTAGGTCCAGGCAAAGCAATCCTGGTATTCTTGCAGCAGCTGAATATACAGCTGCCGTTCTTCAGGAGATAGCTGAGCACTGAGGAAGGTAGGCCTGGGGTCATCCTCGCTTCCCAGATTAACTTCTATCAGCTCATCAACTGTAGCTTGGCCTCCGTCTTCTATTTTCGGGGGTGCTGGCTAAAGGTCGATGAAATCTGGGATATCATCTTCGAGGTCCAGGACCTCAATTTATTCATTTGAGATCATCAGAGCTTCCGGAGGACTCTCTGCTTCATTCAATAGTGGCCGTGCAGATTGTTCCATCAGCGAATCAACCATCGTTGCAGCTTCCAAGGGCAAGTGAGCAGCTTCACCCTCTGTAGAAAAGGTTGCAGCTGTGACAGACTAGTGGTTGTTTATTACTAGGCCGAAGCAGCATTCCAGTCTTGTAGCAGGAGGTTAGGAGGTCTCGCCTTCTGAAGGAGCCATATCTTCAGTAGAAGTGGCCTTTTCTTTCTTGGCAGCATACATCTCTTGATCAGAGTCGGCTGAAGCTTCCTTGATCAGCATGAGAGGTGCTGAGATCATCAACAGCGAAGATCTACTGGGAGGAGACGCCCTTGTCTCTTCAACATCTTTGGCTTCGCTGCTGCTAGCCGTATCAAACTTGGCTTGGAGGGCCGCCTCTTCAGGACAGACTTGCTCCCAATGTCGGCAAGGAATCACGGTATCCGCTTCTTTATCTGCCGGCTGAGCCGATTCAACACATTCAGCTTCTGCTAGATATTCATCAAAAGTTGCCCCTAGTGGGCTATCTTCAGCAGGATAAAAGGCGGAGATGGTGTCCACTTCATATCGCCCACTGTAGTAATATTCTTCCAGGGTGAAGTCCAACCCCAGGTGCTGAGAAACATGTCTTAGTTCTTTGTCCAGACTTGCAGGATACCACATCCTCTGGAAAGCTTATTTGTCTTTATGAGACTGATCGGAGGGGATGTGTTGCCTTTGGAACATTTTAGCCATCCGATCCATTGTGAACGCTAGGCCCTGAATGGGAACTGATGGATTTTCCATGTCTTCGGGCAGACAACAGTGTGTGTCTTCCCGGGTAGGGTGTTCTTCAGCCGTATAAAACAAGCTGCTGGGCCCGTCTATCTACGCCACCTCCTAAGCTTTGAAAGGCTCGATAGTAGGATTATCGAGGCCAAGAATTGGCTTGGTGAGGCCTTCCGGGACTCCAATGTGGTCATGCTACCGATCGACCTTAGCTTCGTTTGCTTTGGAGTATATAGCCGGAGGGGCTATTCTACCCATGTCCCCAGAGACGGTGATGTGGGAGACCACCTTGGGCTTGACATATCCGCACGGCAGTGGTGGGTACCAGTGGTTGCCGGATGTGCTCTTTGATGCCCCC
Source organism: Amorphophallus titanum (assembly GCA_024336825.1). Classification (NCBI taxonomy): domain Eukaryota; kingdom Viridiplantae; phylum Streptophyta; class Magnoliopsida; order Alismatales; family Araceae; genus Amorphophallus; species Amorphophallus titanum. Next base: position 10,285 of record JANBPO010001193.1, read on the forward strand.
GCAGGGGTCTTGGCTTCAGAGGTCTTCTGGGACTATTCTGCATATAGGTTGGCCTCCGCCAAATGACATTCAAATACTTCGAATGGGTGGAGGTCATCAAATATCCTCTCCTCCTTCCCCTCGAGGCTATACTTGATACATTGGTGGAGCGTAGAGGGCACCACCATAGTTTCATGCAGCCACGGGTGGCCGAGCAGCACCTTGTACGAGGTGCGGGAGTCGATGACATGGAATTACACCTTTGTAGTGAAATCTGCTAGGGTGAGTGTGAACTCTGCCACCCTCATTGATACTTCACATTTCTGATTAAAGCCAGCGATATGCATATCTCTGACTTTCTCGAGGTGCACGTTGAAGTGGTGACTCTCGTATATTCTGTATGGCAGAATGTTGACTGCTACACCAGGATCAACTAGGATTCTATTCAACTCCTGCCCATTCAGATGCCCCTTCATATACAACAGCCTGTTGTAGCTGATAGTAGGTAGCAGCATGTCTTCTTGAGTGAAGGTCATGCAGGCTTCTGGCAGTGTCTCAGCCAAGTAGGTCTCGAAGTGAGCATGCATCTGCAGAGCAGTGATGATCACCTATCGGGTCTCTTCACTTAAGGAAAGGATCTCCCAAATTGTAAATCTAGCAGGGAGCTTCTTGAGTAGCTTCATTATTCAGCTCCCAGCTCGAACATTGGAAAGCTTCATCTCTTCTGCCCACTTGGGCTATGTACCCTCACTCAAACCCAAGAACATGATTGGAGGAGAAACACCATCTTCCATACCTACATCCGGATAGGGATTCAGACCACTACTGGTCTCTGGTGGCCCCATGATAGACAGCCACATCCTTCAGTGTGTTAGTTAGTTCGAGCCTGGTTTAGATTGGCGGCCCAACCTTAGACCGCTTCTTGAGTCTAGTGGCCCTATGGTGGTGCGCCAAGCTCTGTCGTCCCTTGATTTTAGTGTCTATCAGTTTGAGTTGGCGGCCCTAGTTATGACCACCATCGTGTTGTAGCGTGCCTCGCTTAGGCCTCTACTGTGTGTTTGACCGGGTCAATGTTTTAAGTCAGTTGGCCTTGGTGGCCCAACCTTCATGCGTTTCTTCATTGTAGTGCGCCTTCCTTTGGTCGCTACAATCCATTTGTCTTAGGTCATTGTCCTAGGGAGGTTAGTATGGCGGTTCATGGTTCGACCACCAAATCCTTGTAGCGCGTCTAGTTTAGACTGCCATGGTGGTTTGACTAGATAGGTCAGTTCAGGGTTGACTGAGCTTAGCGGCCTAATCCTTGACCGCTATAGTCCCCTAGCGGCCCATTCTAGGGCCGCCAGAGTCTTGTTCCCTTTGGGGTGCAGTGACCCTTTCCTTGACCACTTCTTCTGTGTAGCTGACTAAAGGTAGACTGCCATGTTCCCTGGGCGCAGCTTTCCGTGGCTTAGATTTCAGATTGCTTTGGCTTGACCTTGTGGTCTGCCCGTTGTCCCGTGGATGTCTCCTGACATCCTATGAGGGCTAGGGCCACGTTTTAAGGTAGCCAGGAGTGTTTGTGCATTGTGCCATGTTCTGTGAGTCGTTGTCAAGTTCTAGTCAACCTGGTGTGATCCAGTGGTTGACAGAGTAACCTTATGTGTGTCTCGACTATTCTAAGTGGAACGAGACATGGTTCTAGATGCCTTGAGGTACTGTCTTATCTCCATGTGCATGTCTAGGTGTGCTGAGTGTCTTGGTGTTCCCTCAGGTCCCCGTAAGTCATTTCCTACAGTTGTGTCGTTTCCTTTGGCTTAGGATTAGACTGATTAGTGGCGTGTCTCCACCATTGCGCGATGATCTTGACTCCGAGTGGTGAGACTCAAGGATCGTTACATTAGTAAGTCTAGTTGCCCTATCTAGAGTCTGTTGGTGGTTGTTGTGCTGCCTTGGTGCTTTGTAGTACATGTGACAGTGCGTGTTTAGCCTATTTGTACTTCAGTACTTGTGTTTTCGAGTCTCTGTGTCTAGTGAGCCTCAACTAGTCATAGCCTAACAACACATTTCGGCGTGTCAGCCCACCTGGGAGTGGTGGCGTGGCAGTTCCCGAGACATGATTTTTAAGTAAGTTTCCGTGGGCTCTCTTGACTGGCACTAGCGTCCGCTGGGGGAGAAAACTAGCTAGAGGCCTGACTCATGACATTGAGCTTGTGTGTGCACACATGGTCAGGGGCGTTTGGACGAACGTCAACGAGCGTGACCCCGAGTAGCCACTCGTTACTATAGTTCCTAGTTCTGTTGAGACCCTATCTCAGTCTCTATCATGTTTTTGGCATCGTAGATGGACACTCGAGGTGCAGCATAAGACGTTAGTGGACGCAGCTGGCTGTTCTTCTAGTGAGGAGGTGCTTCCGTCACGTGGCACGTGACTCTCGTATTTCTCACACGTCGTGACCTTTCTGGGTTAGCCCTCTCGTGGCCTTACCCGAGGTCAATGTTATGTTGTGTGCACGGCATTCTAGTCGTATATGTGTGGTTGTGTCTAGGAGAACGTGCATGGCAATCGAGTCATGTGTACTTTAGGGTCTGTCTTGTCTATCTAGGTCTTCTTTAGGGCTTTTGCCTCTTTCTTGTAGGTGACTCCTGACTTTGTTTTTCAGAGTTCCCCTTTAGTTGTCGTCTGGAGTAGCTTGGGAGCCGAGGTTAGTTCGACAGCCGTGTTTTTCTCAGTACGGCTTCTCTTCCATTCTCTTTACCTGTCTCTACTCCTTCCGTTTCTGACTTTCTTTTACAGCTTTGTAGTTTAGCTTTTCATGCTTTACTACTCCTGTTATTTTAGCTGTTGTTCCATGTTACTGCGTTATTTTTCAATGGGGATCTGCGTAACCCCTACTGCGCCAGTGACACAAGGCTCACCCCTACTTTTAAGGTGGGTCATTCTGCTTCCACGGTTCCTGGTGTGGCGTGTTCATAGTTGCCAGCGGTACCTGCGTCGGGCTTCCCCCGACCTCAGTGTACGTCTTTCTTTTCTGTCGACTGTACTTGTCTTTCCTTGCCAAATCTCTTCATCTCTGTTGCGAAAATCCCTCAGATCTACTCTCAGCTCCTTTGGGCATGAGATTTAAAGAGATCGAAACATTTTCTTCCCTCTTCGCGATACTGCCAATCTCGTGCTGTTCTAAAGTCTGTGCAGAGTGTGGCAACGATTTTGGTGGGACTGCGTAGGCCAACATGTGTAGATCCGACCCAGATCTAGTTGCTTCTTATGGGAGCTCCCATGCCTCCCTCCTTTCAGATCTGACCAAATCCTTTGGTCAATATCTTCCTCCAGACGTGTCGATGATCCCCAGCAAGCGACGCTCCATTCCCACACCGTGGTGCCATTTTCTTAATTTTCTTGCTCACCTATGCAGCTTTGCGTGAGCAGAACCAGAGCCTTCCTGCAGACGCTGTGATGCCCAGGCAGGAGCAGATCTGGATGCGCCATTTGGACGGGTCATTCAACGTCCAGTTCACCACGTGTTCCAATAGATGGTGCCTCGATCCGACTCTGGATCTAGCCATACCACCTCTTGCAAGTCGACTGTGCAGCCTGACCAGCGCAGGCAGAACCAATCAGTGGTCGCTCGCCTCATCCGGTCGGCGGTGACTCACCTCCTCATCGTCACCGAGTGCTGCCCGTCAACCCGTGTTCTAGCAGCCCCAAGAATTATGTTTGTAGCCTATTATCTCCCTGTGAGGAGTGGGCATAATTGTTGGGTTGTATTATTATTAACTCGTGTATCGGGGTTGTCAGATTCAGTCGGGGTTTCTTCCCCACGCGCTAGTCGTGGAGGTACGCACGACGTTCCTCTTCTCGGCTTTACTTATTTAGTATGCTTTCTTATGCATTGTGCTTATGCGAATAGGGCCCATAGCCAATTACAAATCACCACGGTTGTAAGTTGTGAGTGACCGTTCCATAGCCCCGGTCGAGCGGTGAGCTCGAACTGCATCACCCTAGGCGACAGTGGTTCCTTAATCACTGCGATCCTGTGCTTCTCTCGCAGGGACGATCGTTGGGCTTGAGTGAGTTTCTTGTTGAGAGACTCCTCCACTCGGAGAATTGCCACGGAGGTCAACCGCTCAGCTTGCCTTTTGCCTGCAAGTGCTCGCCGCACTTCGAGTCAGTCATAGGTCTTAGCCCAGTCGTGTCTCGTCCACTTGAAGAATCACCACAGAGGTCAACCACTCGACTAGCCTTTCGCGTGCAAGTGTTGACCACACTTGAGTCAGTCATAGGTCTTAGCCCAGTCGTGTCTCGTCCCGCATCAAGACCCGAAGTGGATTTGATACTATATGGGTGATTGTGGACCGACTCACTAAGTCCGCTCACTTCTTACCCATTAAAAGTAGATGGACTATGGATGTTCTAGCTGCCCTATATATCAAGGAGGTTGTAAGGCTGCATGGAATTTCAACTTCAATTATTTTGGACAGAGATCCGAGATTCACATCTCATTTCTGAAAGAGATTGCAAACATCTTTGGGTACTAGGCTAAACTTTAGCACAACTTTTCACTCTCAGATAGATGGACAAATTGATAGGACGAATCAGATTATCGAAGACATGTTGAGGGCTTGTATGATAGATTTTGGTGGAAGTTGACATTAGCACTTGCCATTGATTCAGTTCGCATATAACAACAGTTATCAGTCTATCACTTAAATGACACATTTTGAAGCACTGTATAGTAGGAGTTGTAGATCACCTCTATGCTGGAGTGAGGTTGGAGAGAAAGGATTGATGGGTCTCAATATTGTTCAAGATACAACTCACAACACCCAGTTCATCTGAGAAAGGCTAAAAGTTACTCAATCATGATAAAAGAGACCTTAAATTCCAAGTGGGGGAGTATGTCTTCTTGAAGATCTCACCCACACGATGAATCAAAAGATTCAGTATCAAAGGAAAATTGAGTCCAAGATTTATTGGCCCTTTTGAGATTCTAGAAAGAATCGGCGAAGTGGCATACAGGCTGACTTTGCCTCCACAATTGGCTAGTGTCCATGATGCATTTCATGTATCCATGCTAAGAAAATGTGTATGATCCTTCGCATGTGATTCAATTCAATGACTTGAAGTTACAGAAGAATTTATCTTATGAAAAAAGACCAATCAAGATCTTAGATCGGAAATTACACTAGCTGAGGAATAAGGCTATACCGATCGTAAAAGTCCAATGAAGCGTAGATTCGAGGAGGCTACCTGGGAATTAGAAGAGTCAATTGGAATTCCAGGAAGGAATGGCACACTTGAGAGGCATCAAAAAAACCTTGCTTATCCTCATCCCAAAGAAGAGGGGGGTTGAGAGCCTGAAGGACTATAGGCCCATCAGCCACTTTAATGCGTTCTACAAGATAATCACCAAGTTGATGGCTATGAGACTTGAAGGTGTCATGAGCAGGATCATCAATGGCAACTAAGGGGCATTCATCAGAGGACGAATCATTCAGGATAATTTTTTTGTGGCACCCGAATGCTTATTTGCTATGAAGGCACAAAGGAAGAAGGGACTGTTGCTTAAGCTTGACTTTGAGAAAGTTTATGACAGGGACAACTGGCACGAAAAATAGGCTTTGATGGCAGATGGGTCCGCTGCATCTGAGCCTGTATCCAATCATCCAACTATTGTAGTCCGAGTCAATGGCAAACCTCCAACTTCCTTCCACAGTGACAGGGGGCTCAGCTAAGGGGACCTTATGTCATCATCCCAATTTCTTCTTGTGGCACACATTTTGAGTAGAATGTGGTCGAGGGCTAAATCCCAAAACCTAGTTAAGGGACTCCAAGTTGCACCACGAAGCTAATTCATGACTCATTTGCAGTATGCAAACAACACTATCCTATTTATGGAGGGGGAGGAGCAATTGTATACCATCATGTTGATGTTGGAATTCCCGTAGAAAGTCAATGGCCTCAAAGTGAATTTTGACAAGAGCCAGGTTCTAAGAGTCAACAAGGATCTAAGGACTATCAGAAGAGCTACTGTCATCCTAGGCTGCCAAACTGCAAATTTCCATGTCACCTACTTGGGACTCTCCCTCACACCAATCACTCTAAGATGCAGGGATTGGCAAGCAGTGGTAGATAGATTCCACTCAAGACTTGTCGGGTGGAAAGAAAGATTGTGATCCTCCAGGGGACGCTTGGTGCTATACAGATTAGTGATGGATAGTCTATCGGTTTACTTCCTCTCTAGTCTTCGTATCACGCGGACTATGGCAAGGAAGCTCAAATCCATTCATGACACCTTTTGACATGGGAGTGACGAGGCATACAATGGTATGACAACACTTGGAGAGTTTGTAAAAGTTAGGAAGCAAGAGGCCTGCGTATTAAGAACATTGGACTTTAATTTGGCACTCCTGAGATAATGGCTATGGCAGTTGGGCAATGAAGAGCAGGGCCATTGTGCTACAGTCATTCAGCAAAGATACTATAGAAGAGCAACAACATGGGACTAATCCACTCCCTCCCAGCAACGTATTTCTCATTTATGGAGAGGGATTTTGGAAAGGTAAGACCTTGTCAGAAGTGGGGTCAGAGTGAAATTGGGAAATGGATTGAAATGCCTCTTCTGGGAAGAGACATGGTGTTATGACTATCCTTTAGAAAAGAGATTTTACTAGCTCTTTGCAATCTCAGCGGACCCCTGGTTCTTCGATACACAGGCAGCAGGCGGATCATTGACACCCACTTTCAAAAGACAAGTGCAGGAAGAGGAGATTCATCTACTTGGGGAGATGTTATCCCTGCTTCAAGAGTACAAACTTGATGGGAGCAAGCCAGATGGGTGGAGTCAGGGATGGGGCAGGAAATGGCACTTCTCTGTCAAGTCAGCCTATCAGGTTATAGAAGATGACGGTATGTGCTTCCACCTCCAGAGGCATATGTAGAAGCCTCTTAAAGTTAAAGTGTTGATATGGAGGATTGCCCATGGTAGACTCTCAACTTGAGATAGGCTCAACACCTATATGGAGGGTATTCACACCATTTACTGACTATGTAGGGAGAAGAAGAAGATATAAAGGCACCTGTTCACTGATTGCGAATTTTCCCAAGATGTTTGATCCCATGTGTTAAACAAGATTCAATGCAGTCCGCAGATTAGAGAAGGGATACACCAGCTGCTTGGGGGATAGCAAGAAGGTGACCTCTAAAGGGAGAAAGGCATAGTTGGTGGCTCATCCTCCATGCCACCTTGTGGGCTATATAGGGGGAGAGGAATAGAAGAATTTTCAAAAGTGAGGCTATAGTCCCAGAAAGGGTGGGGGATTTGGTGGTTAATAACTCTTCTATTTTGGAGTTGTAAGGGTGTGTCACATCCTCTGGATGTACCCTTTTTTGTACAGGAATCAAGGTCTGAAAAACTAGTACCAGATACGGTACCAGTCAAGGCTAGTATCGGCTGATACGGTATCAGTTCCCCCTGCCCCCCCCCCTTAATACAGCATCAAAGGGATGTTTAAACCACTGACTAGGCGTCCTCATTCCTTCCCTTTTCGCTAAAAAAACTACCTAGAGTCGTGCGTGCATTTAAAGGTGGTGCCCTACAGTCGACTGCCCATGATTAATGGTGCCCCTACCAAGGTCATACCTGAGAAACACTCGGTCTTGGAGGGAGAAGAGAAGAATAATTAAAGATAAGCTATATGCAGGATAAGAGATATCAGGACTCGAATACCTTCCATAGTATTACCCCTCAAAGAGATGGTCTGTTGCGTTGGGACTTTGTGCCTTTGATTTTTAGACCCTTGACATGCATACGACCAGGGTTTTCCCTGCGGGGACTTTACCTCTCTTGACATGCTTTTATCTTATAATTTTACTTTTATCGAATTTGACTTTCATAATAGCCCTTGCTAGCTAGATTTATCATGAAAAGCTTTCTTTGTTTAGGTCAAGACTGTCCCTATTTGAGACTTCTCTCGTATTGGGGAGTACCTAGGTTGGTCATCTCATCTGTCAACCTCTTGCCCATGCACTTGGCCGAGTAAAGAAGAGAAAGGACCTCATGCATACCCATGGTATGGCCAAAGCAACAATGATGTTCTACCAAAGGAGGCCAGCTAAGGATGCCGTGTAGTGTGTGGAGTGCCCACCTAAGGGTTGCCCTTAGCAAGCAGGGAGAGAATGTTAAACTCCCAGCGCGGGGTTCTTAACATCCAAAGGTGCTGTAAAAGTAAGCCCAAAGACTCTTTTCTAAAATTCAACAAAGACAAAGACCTAGGATAAAGGCCTAAAATATCATTCTTAATCATGTTAAGAAGCACTTCATTTTGAAAATCATGCGTGAAGTTTATTGAGCAATGACATCATGAAAATACGTACTTACGCCAATATGTCTCCTTGTGCTCCTTTGTTTGAGCGGGTGCCACCGGAGGCGATGTTGATCATCGTGAGATATGTCCTCAAGTGGCAGATAGAGGATTGGAAGCCAAGGTTTGAAGTGGCTCAACACGAAAGAATGATACTAAGACCAGACTCAGACAAATAAGGAGACAAGGAAGAGAGGCTAGGGCTAGAACTCCCTCGCTACGGTGCGGAGACCCTGATCACATGAAAGATTTACAGAAGAAATGGCAAATCAAGAGGAGGAGTGAGGACTGAAGTCTCGGAAGCAGTGGGAGAACGGGCAAATGCCCAAAGCATTGGATGTGGAAGAAGTCAGGTTGGACCTAGGATCAGGGGAAATTAAGAGGAGAAATTGGTAGATGGAAAGTGGGGAATTCGGAGGGTCCGATGGCAAAGGAGGAGAATCATGATGGGAAGAAGAATCCGGAGGCTCCAGTGGGAGAAAGTGACGAGGGACGCGATGCCCTGGGAAAAGATATGGGAAAAGATGATTGAAAAGGAAGAAGAGGACAAAGGACACGATGTCCTAGAGAAGTAGAAGGATAAATCAGAAGAAAGATGGGAAAGAATGGGCGTGATGCCCGGAAAGGATGGTGTAGTAGAAAGAAGAGTCTGGAGATTCCAGAGGAATGAAGTGGGAAGGGACACGATGCCCTAGGCAAAGAGAGAAAGAATAAGATGAATAATCCAGAGGTTCCGACGGAATGGAATTAGGAAGGGTGCGATGCCCTGGGAGGAGGGATAGGGAACAAAGAGAATCTGGAGGTTCCAGAGGAAAAAGGTGCGAAAGGGCACGATGCCTTGGGAATAGAGAGAGGGATGAAGGATCCGGAGGTTCTGGAGGGGTAGGAACATGATGCCTTGGAGGAATGGATGGAAGATCCGAAGATTCTGGAGAAATAGAATCAGAAAGGGCGTAATGCCCAAGGAGATTGGAGGGAAGATAAGATGGGGAATCCGAGGGCTCCAGAGGGATAGGATGAAGAGGGGTGTGATGCCCTGGGGGGATGAGTGAGAAGCTCAGAGGACCTGGACATGAGGGTGCAGTGGGGCGCGATGCCCAAAGAGGGAGGTCCAGAGGTTCCAGAGGAATGAGACACCATGGGGCACGATGCCCTAGAAGAAGAGAGAAATTCAGAGGGTCCAGATGCAAGAATCGGGAGTGGGCGTGATGCCCTGAGAGAAATCTGGAGGGGGGACAATGCTCGGGAAGTGTAAGGGGACTCGGGGAACCCAAAGATGGTAAGGAATAAGAAGAAGAATGTGGAGGATCCAGAGGTTCCGAAAAATGGGGAAGATATGGGGCACGGAGATCCCTCCTCCGTCGGGTCTCTATCCTGAAGAACTCAAAGGCCAGGGAACTCCCTCATTTTACTGAGTTCCTGTTGGCCCGAACGGAGAGGCAGTCACGCCCCCAAGGGTCTCAGCTGACCAAAAAAGCAAGTAGCCTCCCAACTCCACCTGCAGCAACCCCTCCTCAGTCAGAAGAAGAACTTGACGGCGTCCCAAACCTCGCTGAATTTATGCAAGAAAAAGGGGAAGCCCAGTAGGCCCCACAAGCTCAAGCAGTCGTACCAGACCCAGTAGAGGAGACGCCATCTGATCCAGTACCCCAGGTTCAGGGTGGCGTAGGTGCAGCAAGGCTGAAGAGATGAAGCTGCTTAAGGTTCGGGCTACTGACCGAATAGTCAGCCACCTCAAGAAGATCCCAACCCGATTTACCGTCTGGGAGATGCTGTCCTTAGATGAAGAAACATGGCAAGCCATCATCATCGCGCTGCAGACGCTAGCATACCTCGAAGCCTGCTTGGCGGAGATGCCACCTGAAGTGGCCGTGGCCTTCATGCTTTTGCCCACCTACAGTCACAACATGCCGCTCTACATGAAGGGGCAACTGAATGGACAACCTATCAATAGGGTCTTGATTGACCCGGGGGCAGCAGTGAACATACTTCCCTACCGAGTGTACCAGAAGCACTACTTTGACGTGCACCTATTCGAAGTCAGGAATGTCAAGATTGTTGGTTTTAATTAGAAATGTGAAGTGCCCATGGGGGTCGCAGAATTCGACTTGACCTTTGGCAACTTCGCCACCAAGGTCCAGTTCCATGTGATCAACTCCAGCACTTCTTACAAGGCGTTGCTTGGCCGGCCTTGGCTGCACTAGAATAGCGTAGTGCCGTCCACCCTGCATCAATGCATCAAATACCCCTATGAAGGGAAGGAAGTCAGAATCTTTGCCGACCTCCACCCTTTCGAGGTGTTTGAATGCCACCTGTCGGATAACAACCTGCACCTAGAAAAGACGAAGCAAGCTCCTAAAGTCGCCCAGGACAAAGGGAAGAAGAAAGTGGGGGCAGATGGCTGGTTTCCTCCGCCACCCCCAGGCTACGCGGCTCCCCCACATGTACCATTCATTGCAGAAGAAGGGGCATACAAGGCATTTCCCCTGATCATATACCCCATAACGGGGATGCCTTACCTCGAAGACCTGCTGGAGGATATCAAAATTTCGCCTGGGATTGTCAAGCCTATAGCAAAAATTGATTGCCAAGCGGCCGAGCCATTGAGGACTTTTGAGGTGCCAAATCCTAAAGGCCCGCCCACTATCTTCTATGTTGCAGGGGAAAAGCCAGTCAGAGCGGATGATGATTGCCGGCTCCCTGACGAACTGCATGACCCCCACGTCCCAATCTTGGGGCTCCCTCACATGACTGACCGTGTGGTTGGAGTGGTCAGAAATCAAAGGATCCCCCTTTACCAACCCTCCAGTCGGAAGGAAATGTTCGAAAGAATGTGGAACCCGCTGAACCTGGATCGGAGGCAGCTACAAGTCACCAAGCACCCCGGTCTGGGCGTCTCAATAGAAGATTATTATGAAGCTGATGTTATATCAATCTCTGCTCCGTCCGGCGACGACAACACCAAAGCTGCAGACCTGCGGGAAGTCTGTCGCAACAAGCATCCCACGCTTCCAATTGAAGAGGTACAAGATGAAAAAGTGTTCCTCTGGAACCTTCTCCATCGCGGGCGCACAGGGAAAGTCTCCCCCTCTTCTGAGGGGTCGACCTCAAAAGATCACAACATTGGGGCACCCCCGCCCCCGCCCGTCAGCGAAGCAAGGAGCAGTGGTACGGGCGACGCTTCGGGGCCTCCCCAATACAACCCCGTCATGTTTGCCCTATATCATAGGCAACAACGGGAGATCGAGATGCTGAAGGCACGACTGGCCGAACTGATGGCACTTGTGGCCGATCTGATTCGAGGCTCCCTCCACCTGCGAGATGAAGGCACCCCGTGGTCCCGAGACACCAACCCTGATACCTCCGTGCAGTCAAGGAGGGAAGCGAGGAATATGGCAAGCTCTTCGGCCAGACATCCAGTCGGGCGAGGTCTTACGCTACAAGAAAAGCTGCAGAAGCCTTATTCTTTTCCGAGGGAAAAGACTCGAGGGATCTTCGACTGGGCCTGTCACTACGGCAAAGTCTCCCTCCCGAGGTCTAAAAGGCCGCAAGATGCCTCCGATCCAAAGGATCCAAGGCATTACATCCTCCCCTCCTTTAAGAAATTTTATCCTCAAAATTTAAGGAGTCAACAAGAAAAAAGGGAAGAACAACCCAAATGCTGGCTACGCTCTCCAAGCACCAGTAAAACCTTGAACACTAACCACAATACTACGATAACACGAAATCACGATTCTCGAAAAACATAATTCAAAGGAACACTACCAAACCATGATCACAAACAAGATTATCATCCAGATCTCAAGGCAAATCGATCCACAGAACGAGCATGACACACCAAAGAACACAAGTCTAGCACCTCCGAAATAGGGCATCATCTCACAAGGAAAGGAGACACGACTCATGCCATGAAAAGCCACCAATAATACAACACACGACAGATAAAACAAGCGTTAGCTCTTCATGAAGAAGACAACATCTCAGCTGACTTCTCAAACCATCGACTTTTGTGCTATAATCAACAAATGAAACTGGCACACAGAGTGCCAATGATAGCACTAGACCACAAACACAACCAAGCCAGTCCTCGCTCAGACATTACATCTAATTCGAGTCGCATGCTAACTCTACCATAGCAGAAGAGTACAGCACAACTAATAGACAAGATCACGGTCCACACAATGCCAAATTCAGACTCACAGGGAACTTCTCCCAAGCTGAACACAACCAACAAACCAACAAACACCCTCAACAACACCAGCAGAATCTCGACTCCGTTCTCAATACAGAACCACGGGACACAACTACAAGCTGGGCCATAACGAGGCACAATTACAACTGAACACATGGCTAAAAAGGAACTAGCCACTCACAGCTTACCAACAATGACCCACAACAACTCTTAGAATAGTGCATCTCTAGAACCACGATCACGTCCTGAGAGCACAACTTTCAAGAAATGTAGAGAAAGAAAGGGTACTCAATCAGCATATCTGCCAATAGATTTCAACAATTCTCAAAACTGCCAGTGCCAACAACCACAATGCCACAAGCAATGGCACTACAACCAACAACATCAAGGCAGATACAGCCAAGATGAAGACACTCCGAGAAAATAATCCTCTCGGCTGGCTAGAATCTTCCAACCAACGATCCTCGACCAATGGGTTATAAGCCCACATGCTTCTGCTGCGCACTCTACACAACACACAAGGCAAAAGAAACAACTCGACATCCACATCTTAGCACACCTCTTGGCGCCATCGCAACTCACGAACTGCAATGTACCACGCCTCGAGTACCGATCTTGCTAATAGCCGATCACAAGTCACCATAGTGTAAAGCATCGTGCTAAGAGCCACAACACAAGCCACCAAGAATACCAATCTCAGCTCATCCTCACGTCCTGAAATGATTACTGAACCTTCACAGCACAACAGTCGCCTAACACGGCACACCGAACATGGTGCACAATGGCCTCCAATACACAAACTGGGTCCAAAAGCTAGGCCACCATCGAAGCAAGAGCAGATCAGGTTCAGAACTAACACAGTCCACACATAAGTACACACAGGACGAAGTCTTACAGAGACAACACTTCCAGAGCTTACCTCGAAAAGATGCCACAAACAGAATGAGAAAGATCAAACTCATCTGATAGCAACTCACCAGGAAGGAAATCCTAGGTTCGCCCGAATACTCTCTCAACGAGGCATCCAAACAACCACCTCAAAGCACAACTTGAATACCTCAGGGGCTGACCAAATCTCAAGTCAAAACAACATAATCTCATCAGGAGAACATGCACAGCCATCACAAAGGCCATCAACCACCTGAATAAACCATGGAAAAAATGCAAACGCTACACCACAGATTCACATCTGCTGGCAAATTCTACCCAGTGTAACACAACCGAGACCAACATCATAACAAAAGAACACTCTGTCACATCCTGACGAGAGCAAAAATCACCTTGCACAGTGCCAACACAGCACAGGCAAGCGCTTACACAAAAAGCAAAGCTGTACAAAAAACATAAAACCTATGTAAGCTGCCGACTGTACTAGACCTTACAGACTCTGAACACTACAATATCTCGAATTCCCATGTACTACTACACATCCCTCATAACACACAACTCTGATACCCTCGTAATACACAGCTCTGATACCACCTGTGACGACCCAGCATTTGGGCTCGGGTAAACCCGAAACCACTTGGATCCTGAGAGGCCTCCCAAGAGCGGTAAAGCTCCTAAGGGATAAAAGGAGTGAAATTGATTTTTTTAAAGCTGTTAAATAGGTTTCGGCCGGTTTCGGCCGAAACCGAAACCGATACCGATCCGTATCGATTTCGGCCAGTTTCGGTCCCGGCCGAAATCGATACCGAAACCGAGATTGCCTTCCTTGGTATCAGAGCAAGGTTGTGAGTTTTGGGTTTGACCCGCAGCCATGAGATTTGTACACCATGCCTTGACATTTTAGATGTTTATGTGTGAAGTGTTAGACTTAGTGTGAGGTAGTCTAATGTGAGTAAAGTTCTCCCTTGCAGGAGAGAGCAGAGGGTGGAGGAGGAGCGATGGACCCTTCCCAAGGAGAGCAGGCCACTTCAGAGGGGACCTCCACTGGTGTAGATGGAGGAGTAGCCCAAGTTGGACAGTCATCCGGAGGACATGAGGTCATGACTGCACCAGGCGTGCCACCGGTAGATTCAGGAGGATTCATGCAAGCCTTCCAAGGGTTGGTGCAGGCCATGCAGACACAAGTCCAGACCCAAGCAATAATGCAAGCCCAAATGCAGGCCCGAATGGAGCAGCAGCAAGGCAGGACAGCGGGGGCAGAGCTAATGGAGAAATTTAAGAAGATGAGTCCGCCTTCTTTTAAGGGGGAGAGCCAACCAGAGATTGTAGAGAGCTGGACCAGGGAGATAGAGAAGATCTTCAAAGCAATTAGGTGCACAGAGCGGGACAAGGTACTACTGACTACATTCATGCTCAAGGAGTGGGTAGATGATGTCTATGCTTAGGACTACCTTTCGGGGCAGGGATATTGAATTTAGTTGGGAGGAGTTCTTGGAGGTGTTCTATGCTAAATACTTGTCGCAGTATATCAGAGACCGTAAGGAGGTGGAATTTATGAATTTGGTCCAGGGGGTTATGTCTGTGGCAGACTATGAAGCTAAATTTACAGAATTGGGGAATTATGCCCCTCACATCTGTGTAGATGAGCTGAGAAAAGTGAAGAAGTTTGTCAGAGGGTTGAGGAGCAACATCAGAGGCAAAGTGGCAGTGTTGGACCCTCAGTCTATGGCCGCAGCATTAAGGACAGCCTTTATTGTGGAAGCTGAGCATGAGGAATTCAGAGAGGAGCAGATGGTGAGCAGGGCGAAGAGAAGCAACCCTCACTCTACCATGAGGAGGGATACAGGAGAAAGGATGGCCTTTCCGGGGGTAGTTTCACCTGCTAAGAGAGATGAGATCAGATGCTTTGCGTGCGGGAAACTGGGGCACATTAGGAGGAACTGTCTGCGGCAACAGCAACAACGACAGCCACCACCAAGGCAGGCACCCGAACAGTAGCAGGTGAGGCAGCAGTAGCCACCTCGACCACAACAGATGGGCCAAGCTAGGCTATTTGCTTTGACCAAGGAGGAGACCCAAGATACCAATATCGTGGTTGAAGGTACTATTCCTGTTGATAACCTGCATGCTAGAATTCTATTTGATCCGGGAGTCACGCACTCTTTTACTTCCAAGAAGTTTGCTGAACTATTACAAAATAGACAGATTGTAGAGACTAAGAATATGTCCATTTGCACTCCATCAGGAGAGATAGCTAGAACTTCATATGCCATCCCCAGAGTTGATGTACTGATTGAAGGAAATATCATGCCAGCCTATGTATATTTATTAGAGATGACTGATTTTGATGTTATTTTGGGTATGGACTGGTTGGAGCAGAATTATGCTATTTTAGATTGTCGAGGAAAGAAAGTAATTTTTCTTAGATCCAAGGAGCAGATGTTCTACTACCAATGCCCAAGACCTCGTTCTAGGAAGCTTTTAGTGTTAGTCATCAAGGCTATGAAGTGGATTAGAAGTGGGTGCCAATATTAGTTGGCTAGTGTAGTGGCTGTCCCTCCCGAGGATCGTAAGTAGTCCCTGGCCGACATTGATGTTATTAGGGAATTCCCGGATGTTTTCCCTGAAGATCCTTCAGGTTTACCCTCTCAACGGGAGGTGGAGTTCACCATCGAACTCTTACCGGGAACCTTGCCCATTTCTGTAGCTCTGTATAGAATGGCCCTAGCAGAGTTAGCTAAATTGAAGAAGCAGTTGTAGGAGCTGTTAGAGCCTAGTGTGTCATCTTGGGGTGCACCGATCTTATATGTTAGAAAGAAGGATGGGTTTATCAGATTGTGCATCGACTACAGGAAATTAGACCAGGTGACAGTCTAGGTAGTCAGAGGCGCGCCTAGGCGAGCAGTCAGCTGTTTTAAAGGGCGTTATTTAATTAAATGGTGACTTTATGTAGGTCGCTATTTATAATTTTTATTTAAATTTTATTCCTCTGAAAATTTAGGGTTGCTACATCGGGCCTTCTCGGCCAACCCAAACCTATGAAAGCCAACCCAAAGTGTCACAGCCGCGGCAAGCATTGCCAGTTTCACAACAATCATGGATACCACACTGGAGATTGTCATCAGCTCAAGGACGAGATCGAGCGTTTCGTCCGCCAGAGGCACCTATCTCAATACGTGTCCGAGCAAAGGGAGGATCGCGGCATCCCCCCAAAAGAAATTGGCAATCACTCCCGTGGAGTCCATATCAATGTTATTTCTGATGACAAGGCATCAGGAGGAGATAGTAGCCGAGGAAGGAAGTATCACACTGAACGGGCAAGCAGGGCCTCCGAGCCCCCCAAAGCCCCACCGACGAGCGAGTAGCAGGCCCGGGTGTTCTTTGACCAAGACCTAGAAGGGGTAACTACCCTGCACGATGACGCTCTCATAATATCGACTACTAAAAACCATTGTGATGTAGATAGGATACTGGTCGACAATGGTAGTGCCCCTGATGTACTCTTGTACGAATATTTTCTTAAGATGGGTGAAAACCCATCCAAGCTTCACCCAATTCGAACCCCCCTCTGTGGGTTCAATGGCCAGGCAACCTATCCTGAGGGAGCCCTAAGCCTATCGGTCACTATCAATACCCCTCCTAAGACTGTCACGGTTATGGTTAACTTCATAGTGATTAAGGGGATGTCGGCCTATAATGCCATCTTCGGCCAAGGTATCCTCAGCCGAACGAAGGCTGTGCCCTCCACCTATCACCAAAAATTGAATTTTCTCACTAAATACGACATCGGGGAAGTCTGGGGTAAACAGGCAATAGCTAGAAGGTGCTATGTAATCTCGGTTGATGCCATAAAGCTAAAAGGGAAAAAGACAGAGGTTGAAGAAGCCGACGAGGAACTAATGGCGTTAGGGCTTGGTGGTGAATTACTGTCCATCTTCCTTAAAGGCGACCCAGCTCTCGAAGTCAAATCAGAACTGATTTACCACCTAATGTACTAGAACAGTATAAAGATTTTCTTTTGGAGTATATCCAAGTCTTTACATGGTCTGATGAGCATCTTCCTGGGATCCCTGGGGAGATGGTGGTGCACAAGCTCAACCTTGACCTGTCGATGAAGCCCGTCCAACAACGTAGAATAAAGCACGCCCTAGAGAAGCAGACGATCATCAAAGAGCAGGTTATTAAGGGAAAGAAAACTGGCCTATTTCGACCAGTCCTTTACCCGACGTGGCTCGCTAATGTCATCTTGGTACCAAAATCTTATAGCAAATGGCGGATGTGCGTAGACTTCATCGACCTCAACAAGGCCACTCCAAAAGACTGTTACCCATTGCCGAGCATCGACCAACTAGTCGACTGGACCTCCGATAACGAACTGCTCAGTTTTCTAGATGCTTACTCTGGCTATCATCAGATCCGAATGGATCCTGAAGACATTGAGAAGATAGCATTCATCACCGACTTCGGCGTATACTACTACACCTGAATGCCTTTCGGGCTAAAGAACGTAGGAGCAACATACCAGAGGCTGATCAACCACATCTTCGAAGGACAAATCGATCGGAACGTGGAGGCCTACATCGACGACATGCTCGTCAAGACACCTAAGGCTGAGGACCACTTCACCGACCTAGCCAAGACCTTTGACACCCACTTAAGGTACAACACGAAGCTCAACCTAGTAAAATGCACCTTTGGAGTTTGATCCGAGAAATTCCTAGGTTTTCTGGTGACTCAACGTAGGATTGAGGCCAACCCCGACAAGGTTCAGGCCATCCTGAACATGCAGTCACCCGCGTGCGTCAAAGATGTCCAGCGCCTGACAGGGCAGATTGTTGCGCTTAACCGTTTCCTGTCTCGAGCGGTTAAATGATACCTACCCTTATTCAAATTGTTGAGGGGGCCCAAATTGGCATCTCCTACGTTCGCCTGTGACGAGGAATGTCATAAGGCTTTTACAGAGCTAAAGGAGTTTCTGGCTTCGCCCCCAATGCTGTCGAAACCAATCTCGGGCGAAACACTGCACCGTTACCTCTCATCAACTCCTTCAACAATGAGCTCGGTCCTGGTCCGAGATGACGCAGGAGTGCAGAGGCCGGTATACTACACCAGCAAGGTGCTTAATATCAATCAGAGAGGGATGTTGTATCATGAGGAAGGGGCAAGCCTAGCCTATCCAGTCGCAATGGATTGGGTTAGGGTTTTGTCTTCTTTGATTTGCCAGATATGGAACTATTCTTAGGCCCTCATTTTGCTCTCCAGAATGAAGTAGAGTTCAATACGTCGTCCTGGGCATCATAGTGGATTAATGCCCTTCTGGGCAACATCAAATATCTATGTAAGTCCCTTCCCCAATATCCCCGGTAGGTCCAGGCCATCCCCATGCGTACAATGTCCATTTGTTTTTAGCTGTTAGAGTGCCTGCTAATTTTATGTTTGCTATAATGTTTCGGGAGGAAGGGCCATTTGCCTTCTCACTCACGCCATGAGTTGTTGAGGCTTCGGCTTAGTCCTAAGATCGCTAGAATTCATAGTCCTTTTGCCTTAGCCTTTTCTTAATCCCAATTTACTAACAGGCCATGACTCATCACTTTGGCTTCCATGCCACGCATGCACAAGCACCCTGCCATTTGCATAATGGTCAGTGGAGTTTGTCCCTTTAGACATTGTGTTTTTATCCTTTGCTAAGCATTGTTCGTTATATTCTCCAATCCCCATTTGGGATAAAGGCTTGCTAGTTTCACAGCATGGCTTATGGTCTCGTGTACTGGGGAATAAGGCATTTCCTCTAACTTACTACCCATTTCGATAATGGACCTACCATGGGGATGGGGCATATTACAGTTTTATCTCGATTAGAATTTTATTTGACCATCCTTAGGTCCCTAGAGATCTACTTCCTCCTAGCATGATCTCTGCGAAACTCTTCACTGAGGGGATAGATATCAATGGCCAAGAGGCCAGCATTAGCATATGCATAGTATAGCTGGGAAGGAACTAATCCTTGGGTCAATGGAATTCCCCTACTAGGCCAGTCCTCAAGGTCTTCCCTAACCAATTTGTGATATAGAGTAGCCACTCTTGGCTTACTCTGGTTTTTTGGGGCCATCATAGGGCTGTCGTGTATGCACTTCCAACTTTTCATCCCCAGATGCTCAGGTCTAGAGGAGGTGCTGCCAAATTTTCGTCAGGGCTATGGACTTAACACAATAAATCAATGATAAAGAATCAACCTAAACAATTGATATAATGCTAAAACATGTTTATCAAGACAAAGAATGACGTTGGAGAAAATATAGCTATGCAAATAGCATGATTAAACAAGTCAAGAACAGAATGTTATTCTGGCAACAGAGACAAAGAAGAAGCAATCTGCCTAAAAGAAATTAAAAAAACAACAAAAGAAGAGGGAAGAATAAAACAAAAAGTGGCAATCAAAGAAATGCTTAAATAGATAAAAAGATCCATTTCATATGACAAGCACGCTCATACATGTAACTACATATGCACCTATGTTTTTTCTGAAATAGCTTGAAGATTACTGCAATAGGGGTCTACCCCTTGGGTCGACTCCCCTTTGAATTTGGTCATTGCCCAGTGGCCAGCTCTGCTATAGGATAGACCAAACACCCCCCCTACGCCATGCTGATTGCATTGATGTCGGCTGGGCCTACTTGAGCATGATTAAACTCATTTTTCCTTGTGCTTTCCCCCGTATAGAATAATTCACTTGCTTTCACATTGGGTCATGCATGCATCATGTGCATGAATTCAGCCATGTGCATAGACCACCTATGTATGCTGGCATATCCTGGTAAGTCAGCCAATTTCTGTCGACCAAATCCTCCACGCGTCAACGCATGAAGCGAGCTGGGTCTACACCTCTGTTGCTGACCTGCTGAACTATCTTTTGGCGACTTCCATTTGATCACCCTGGGTCAACCCTTTTTTGGGCTTAGCTACTGCCTAATAACTAGCCCTGCTGAAATGAACCGAACCCCTTGCATATACTATGCATTCCATACTAGCACTTAACCTCCATGGGTATGATTAAATCATTACTGCATGCATCTTTCAGCACTGAGTCATACATCAATACTCACTGTGAATTGTGCATGCATCATGTGTATGAACTAGACTTCATGCATTTGCTCAAGCGTGCTTGAATGCCATGACTTGGTACTTGTGGTATATCAAATGGTGGGTTAATGAAGATTGGGTTATGCCCATCTAGACCCTCCCACTATGCACGAGTGTATAACTTCTCCCCGTACCACAATCCCGCTACATAAACGCATCACATGCCCATGTAGGTGCTTGCAAGGAATCATTTCCTGCATTATTAATACACAAGGGTCCTCTCGGACTGCTGAAGCCTCAGGTCACTTGACGGGAGCGTCAGGGACTTCGCCTCAGGATGGTCGAAAGAAATCCACAACAAACTGACAGTGCCGTTCAGCTTGCCCAACAAACCAGTATTGACTCGGTCGTGCCGAACAAACTCCATCCGTCATCCGATCAGGAAGAGAATATACCTGGTGGTCCGCCACCTGATAAGAAACCCTCCTGAGTTGAAGGAACATCTCTGGCCGCTCAGAGCAAGGTGTCGGAGGCCGTATCAGCGGAAGACCCGAGTGACCCAGCATGGGTACGTCCTTTTGCTGGATAGGTCCATTAGCAACCAAATAGCCGCCTGACTAGGGCGAAAACACCCCTGGCAGTGGCCCACTCACTGGGAATGTTACAAATATAAATGAAGCCAGCCCGGTAGCACAAATCGCAGTGCCGAAGGCCATGTCAGCGAAAAACCCGAGTGCCCGAGCTAAAGACATGGGTAACACCAGAATTGGCCGGTCAATGGCATGAAGACTTTCCTGACACCTCTCATGATGGTTCCATAAGACCACGATGAGATGAAAGACCAAGCTAACTCCCAGAGGTAGTCCGAGAGCCACAAGCTGGCTTCGACTCGAACAAGCACGACAAAGGGCTAAACCGGCACGCCCCTAAACTGGCGTGCTCCCTCCACCACCAGCACCCTTCATGCCCGGCATGCAAAAGAAGGCAAGGCCTTTAAACCGGCATGCCCACCCCCTACGCTGGGTGAGGCCACGCTGGTTAAAGACTATAAAAGGAGGGCTTTCGTGAAGAAAAAAGCACACGCAGAGTGAGTGAATAGAAAGAGAGGGAAGAAGGGGAGAGACTTGGATTGGGGAGGAAGAAACCCTTACCTAGGAAGAGAGAGCCTGCAAGGAGCCGTGATCCCGTCCAGAGTTCCTCGCACGATGAATAGACAGGCCCCATCTCCGGTGCTCTGTTTTCTCATCCGAGGAAGTGTGGGTAGGTTCTGTGAAGCGCCAACATCTCCTGCTCCCTTCCCCAAAAATCTCTATGTCAGATCGTGTACAGGGCGATGATATGAGTCCGTTACCGTTTGTTTGATGCTCATTCCTTTTCCCTTTCTTGTATATATGAGCAATCTCCCTCTGTATCCATCAAAAGATGAGAGTTAATGGATGATGATCGGCTGTTGAGCGACAATGCTCGGCCGTGTTAATATATATATATACATTACTCTGAGTGCTTGTGCTGTATCAGAATCATGCCCATGTGTCTCGGATGGAGGTGTGCATGCATTTGAATCCCTTTCCTTCTCTGATCGTGCTTTGCTTTCGTCCCACTACAGTCAGATTTCACCTGTTGACGCCAGATACGCCCTGGACTAACCAAGGGCTACATTAACATCACCCCTTCCTCGGGGTCTCCTCTAGTGCATAGATTATATTATGTGCACCGGGTGTTCATCACGTTCTGTTCTGCTAGAGATATACGTGTGTGTACATCTCCTTTCATCCCCGAGACTGACTCCCCATCACCTCTCTGTTCACAATTATGAACGAGAGAGAATAGGGTAATCCCCAAAACCTAGACACAGGGCCTTTTGGTATAACCATTTTCTCATACCCTGCCTGTTAATCGTTCGAGTGTTCGCTCCTTAAAACCCCCGTAGCTTACATGCTTATGATCAATCTCTAACTGCTAACCAACTAACCCCAACTAACTCCTCTTTCGCCCAATCTATTGTCGAAGGTTTAATCATTGAATAGCATATCACTGCGCTCCCTTTTATCCCGGGAAGGGTAGGGTGAAGGCCTGTCAAATGTGTCTTATCCCCCTTCTCCTAGTGCACGGGTGATATCATAATACTACTACAAATATCATTTTTTTCTCTCCTAACGATGCTGTTCCATTAACCGGGGAGGGGGAACATTCCTCATCGACTGTAAATTCCTCTTTAGATTGCCTGGAGGCCATGGGATCTTGTCCTCTCATGACATGGAGTCTTATGAGCCATCAAAGGTAAATATAGATGGATCTTTTGATCCAATATCGGATCAAACCCACATTCCTCAAGGGAAGTGTGGTGGCCATGGGTTATGGAATCCCTTGTAGATGAGCCCTCGAGGTCTCCTCCCACTTTGGCTGTCCCGTTGAATAATTACAGACCCACGAAATGCCGGTGCCCCTTGTAGGCTAGCCCTCGGGGTTTCCATTCGTTCGGGTCTGCCAGTCCCCGTCTTGGCCTCCCAGCATTCAGAAGTTTACCCCGGTTCCATGGGTATGCCTCCACTTCTCCCCCGTGACCCTCCAGGTATGGGAAGATGTTGCCCAAATTTTGTCAGGTTAATTTAACTAAGTTCCACTGCAATTCAAACTACAATGATTGTGGATGCATTTCAAATCAACAATTGATTGTGCTTGAGTATGAACCTCGCACAAGTCTTGACCTGCCATGCTTGCAGGGCAATTGGAGTCTAAATTCACCCAATAATCAACATTAATCACCAGTGGAAATGAGCCAATTCACAACACAACTTAAACATGTGTAAAGCTCAGAAATTCCAACAAAAATGGCAGAAAACCCTAATCTAGCGCACGCTAATCCGGCGCCCACCCCCACCGTGCCGATATAACATCACACTCAAAACCACCAAATCCCCAAGCCCATTCATCCAGTGCGGCCTCATTCGGCACACCCCTCTTACCTCGCGTCATTTTAACCCCTTTATACACCCACGTCGATTTAACCTATACCTACGTTTCCCCGCGCCGGATTAGAATGAAGCAACCCCCTCCTTGGCGCCGTTTTAACCCTTTACTCATACCTTTACCAATCCACTTATTCCCCTATCTTCCCACAATTTTTAACTTATAAATGCTCCGTAATAAACCAATAAAAATCATTGCCGGTCTCGTCCATTAGTCGCTTCGGGTCTGCTTTTATCATGCATCTGTATATACACGTATGCCTGCTTGCTAATTGCTGCATGTTTGTCGTTCCCCCGGACCTCAGTTTATCAAATGGTGATTTGTTGAAGGTCAGATTAGGTCTGACTGAAAGCTCTCACTATGCGTGATGGTGTTTTGCGGACCTATGTTCTCCGCCACGTATCGAGGGACTAGGGAATAAATACGATCGAACTGCATGTGTGAACTCATGTTCCGCTCTTGCATTGCGCAACATCTTTTTTGTCATTCTACTTATGCTTGCATACTTATACAACCCCGATGGATCATTATCTCGGTAATTAATCAAGGGTTTTCCTCCTTCCCGGAGGATGTAATTAGCGTCATAGCCTCTATGGTATGATGGACTGCCTGTCCTAACACGGACCTCACTATCATCTGACTAAGTCAAATTGAGCACGCAATAAACTTGTCACCTAGTGACTGGCACGTCCTACACTAAAATAATACCCCTAATAAATAAACCAAATAAATAAATAAAATATTTAACAAATCCCATCCCCCACACCACCCCGCCAACGCACGGAGGTAGACGTCCCCAACATAGAGCAGCAAGGAAAGAGCCGGGGGAATACCCGAAGCCCTAAGCACTGCCCCATTGCCAGCCGGAGCTTTCCGTCCGACTGTGAGATTTTGAGTGTCGTTTCACCGAGCAGGAGCACGCCCTTCGCGCCCTACAGTAGAACTCTGCAAAGGAGGATGAGGGGCAATCCCCGTTCTCCGACCATATTATGGAGGCAGAGATCTCACCGAGAGTTTCCCTGTCGACCTTCAAATCTCATGATGGCCAGGGCGACCCGACCGACCACTACGACAGCTTCGACACCCTGATGACCCTGCACGGGACATCTGACACCGTCAAATGCCGAGCATTCGTGACCACCCTAGTTCAAGGCACTTGGCCTTGTTCCGAGTACTCGCCCCCGGAAGCATCCTTAACTTTCGGTAGTTCGGGCGACTGTTCAAAGAAAGCTTCATCGGCTGCGGCCCTCTGAGGTCAATCGCGGGATTGCTGGCACTCAAGCAGGCACAAGGGGAAAAGATACAAGCTTACATCAATTGTTTCAAGTCAGAAGCCCTGTGCATCCCCCGCCTGGACGTAGCCTCTGCTATCACTGCATTGACTGGAGGCACCCGCGATGAAAACCTCCGGCGGGAACTAGTGCTCCACCCTCCCACCTCTCTCGCTGACTTGGTGACCCTTGCTCTGTGCCATGTCGAGTGCGAGGAAGTCCTCAACGCCTGTCGAGACCCGACAAGCTCGGGGCAAGAAGGAGAGAAGAAGCGGTCATCAGAGCAAGCCTCTGGGCGCGGGAAGAGGAAGAACCGAGAAGGTGAGCGCAGGGAACCCCCGCGCAAGTTTGAGCGGTACACTCCTTTATCCCCCCCTGTCTATGAGATATACCAAGAAATCAAGGACTCGCGTCTACTTCATCGACCTGAGCCAATGAAAGCTGATCTAAGACGCCACAGTCGTTGAAAGCACTGTCAGTTCCACAACGACCATGGCCATCATACAGGTGATTGTCAATAGCTCAAGGATGAGATCAAAAGTCTCATCCGCCAAGGACACCTCTCCCAGTATGTGGCCAAGCGACAAGAGGATCACGGAGTTCCCCTGGAGAAAATTGACAATCGTCCCCGAGAAATCCACATTAACATCATCTCAGGGGGATTAGTCTCAGGAGGGGATAGTAGCCGAGGAAGGAAGCGTCACACCGAGCGAGCTAATCGAGCTTTCGAGCCCCCCAAAGCTCCTCTGACAAATGACCAGGAGGTCTTGGTCTTCTCTGACCAAGACCTAGAGGGGGTGGATGCTAGGTTTCGATCAGAGATGCAGCGGAAACAACGAAACCCTAAGAAGTGGATCATTGCTGGCGATCAAAATTAAAACAAATCGAAGGGAACCCGCTTAGGAAGAACAATTCTATACCTTTGCGGGATTAAT